>CBVK0100672524.1:0-13981 GCA_900067695.1 Picea abies
ATAAGTAATGATCTTGATGATATGTAGTTATTTGTTGTAGCATGATTTTTTTTGGACTCTAGAGGCGCCATTTAAAGCCTGATTGTTGATATGTATTTTGGTTTAGATGGATTGCACTTGGTGCTATTTTGGTTATATGCACTCTTACTTGCTATATAAATGAAAAACTTTGCATATTTGTGTATAAATGGTTTGGATTCATATGGATGCACATGAATATATATGTTTCTTTTCAAAATTTGAATATTTTGTTTAGTTTTTGGTCGGCTGTTTTTTTTTTTTCTGGTCTGGTCCGGTTTCACATTTTTGGGTTTGACTGGTTCGTTCCGATTTCTGGTTCTGATAACATTGCCTGACCACTCTACAGTTGCAACCCCACTGACAAATTCAGCCAGCAATAAGCAAATGAAACATCAATTGCATTGGGATCTAGTTTCCTTTTCCAGCATATACTGTTACTTGGTTGAGTGAGTGCATTGACGAAATAGAGAGAAGCAATGGCTTTAGAATTAATATGCATGATTTTATTTTACCTTTTTCTAGTTGATCAAGGCTTTATCTGTTTGTGGGTTTTCCTCTCATGGCAGATGGTGACTGTGATCTATCTACCGGAGATTGGATCCCAGATCCTTCAGGTCCCTTTTATACAAATGTAACTTGCCGGGCTATTCAAGAGCACCAGAACTGTATGAAACATGGACGCCCGGATACTGATTATCTACACTGGAGATGGAGACCCAGGAGTTGTGAGCTTCCACGATTTAATGCAAGTAGCTTCCTAGAGCTTATGCGTGGAAAAATCTTGGCTTTTGTTGGAGATTCCATCGGGCGCAATCATATGCAGTCACTAGTCTGCCTCCTCTCTCAGGTTGTATAGCATTGTGTAGATAGTTCATCCCTCTCCCTTGCTCAATTATAGAAACAAAATTTTTGGAGTAAATTAGTATGATCTTTGAAGTTATAATCTGTGTCACAACATATTATATTGTTTATTAAGCAAGGAGAATTAAAAAATATTGCAAAAGTGTCCCCATCCAGGGCCTCAAACATTGGCCTTTTTTTTACTTGGAAAACAAATCGTAATTTTATTAAAAGTAAATAAAATTACATCCTTCAGATGTCCTTACAGCATTCCAGAATTTTCCTCAAAATAAGGTGTTCAGTGTTCCTGAATGACTTAGCTGTAAATCAAGACTTTTCACAAATCTATATCACCTCACCAATATTTTTCAACTTCATATTCTTCAAAAATGTCCCTAAAGCAAAACTTTCCTATCTTCTGATATAAATCAGTCCGTTATATACATATTCCAGCATAATCAAAATTGATCATAATAAAACCAAAATCTATCCTATCTTCTGATATAAATCAGTCCATTATACGTATTCCAGCTTACCAGCTTACTCCAAATTGATTCATAATGATGTTCCAGTATTTTAAATATCAAAAACTAAAAGCAGCAGTCATATAAGTCATGCTTCCGATACACCATCTTCAAAATATCTGATTTGAGGTTCCAGTGGTCAGATAAATGGACCAGGATCATGTTCAGCCATGACCCCTTCCTGTAGATGCCACACATGCCAGGTACCCAGATCCATCAGTAGACCCTCTTTTGACAAGGAATCAGCCAAACAGTTCATTTCTCTGTACACATGCATGAAGGAAACCTCATTAATGGCAGCTTTTAAATTGAGAATCTCTTCATAAATAGGTCTCGGAAGCAAATTTTCCATAACAGCAGTCTCCATTATCCAATTGATAATAGCCATAGTCACCCATAATTTGAATTTTTTGTACACCGTTCTCAACAGCTAAACTAAAAATCAGTTTCAGTGCCATGAGCTCTGCTTTGTTGTTAGAACTCCTGCTAAGTGCTGCCTTGTATTTGATGTAATGAGTTTCAGAAAGATGCAAGACCCCCCCAGATCCTTCCTCTGAGGGATCTCCGTGAGCAGCACTGTTGAAATATGCCCAAAAACCTGTTTTCTTAATAGCTTCTGCCACCACTATCCTTGGAGGCCTGAAACATTGGCCTATAAATACAAATCTTATAAAAAACATCACTGCAGTCTAAGCCTATCAATGTAGGCTATTTTGGTCATAGTCTACTTCTCAAGTTCTCTTTCTGAATAACACCTCACTGATCAAAGTGCACTTAAATCCACTTCCAAGACCTTCATTAACTGCATTATTATATTAAAGTGTTTAGTAGGCATGTTGATATATTTTTTATTACTTTCTGATAATTACCTACTACCAATTATGAGCCAGTTGCTCTTCACTTTGGTAGTTGTTAAAGTAGAGACTTTGCTTCTGACAATGGATGAAGTTATCTACTTTGGCTTTTAATGTTATCAGACACAAACATATAGGGAAATGGCAAAGTGATTGAAAGATTTCTATGAATGTTGCAGGACCTGGGTGGTCGACTAAAGTCTCGTTCCTTAATCTGCTACTTTAGTCGGCTACTTGTCTACTCACTCTATTGCTAACTGTATCAAGCAATGCCAAGTGGTAAATAAATTGAGCTTCAATGGAGTCTGGATGTTGCAGTTTCCTAGGATGCTTGTGTGTTGTCTGATGTTGGGCTAAACTTGGTGGGCATGGGCACAATTTTGACTCTCTGCACATGGAGTTCTTCGAAGGTCCTCCATATAGATTGCTTGACCTTACGAAAATGCAATGCACTGTTAACTTGAAGAGTTATTTTGTGTTATGTTACTGGTAAACTGACCAGGAAACCCTGTTCGTGTTCCATTTCTGTTCCCTTACTTGTTTCAATTCCCATCTTGGCACTCCATTAATACATTACAATCAATTCTATATGCATAATATATGCTGGGAGGGAAGGTGAGTTCACACTCTAAACCCTCTAAAACCCTCTAGGCTTGTTTCTTGTTTTGTACCTATTTCACATCTGTTTCCTGTTTCTGGTTTCTGGTAACATAATTTTGTGGTCTTCATTCTGTCTGAGTTTCCCTAATCTTATATTTATTATTATCAATTCTGAGGATGCTTGTATGTGTCTTATGCTATTGCACATAGGCACAACTGAGAGTATTGACATGCAGGGTTCCCCAAAAGTCCTCCATGGGAGGTGTTTTAAATAATCTAAAATACCTATTGCATTTCAGTCTCCCTTTTGAAAGATGTTGATTTTAATCCTCATATAACAGCATTATTACCTATACAGATTGGATCCTCCTTAATCCAGTACTGAATTTAGATCTGATCCTTTTGGATACTAGGATCCTTCCATCATTTATCCGATCCTCTTAATGTCTGTTTCTTAATGGAACCCTGTCACCTGTGAAGAAAATGAATTCAGGACAAATCCCATGATGGATCCTCTGACATTTGTGTGGCCTATGATATATCCAATGAATAAAACTTAAAACAAACAAATAATGAAAAATAAAAAGAACAACAGAACATTTGGAAGTTGCTCTAAACTTAGAAAGAGCACTAAAAAGATCCTTCTAGAAAGTCTATTATATTTTCTTCTTGTCTGCAATATCTTTTGATTCATGTTTTTGTTTTTATGCTTGTTTTTGAAAACCCTAACATTGATGAGTGCCCAGATCCTACAACTTTGAAAATTTGCCACTGCTGCAGTCTATTCACTTCCATCTCCATGCTTCTGGTAATTTTATCATAAATTCTCTTTAGTGCACTTCCGAATTGGACCATCTTCATTTTTCTTTCAAGATGTCATTGCAGTCCTGCATTATGCAGTCTGTACTATAACATACATATCATTGTAGGAAACTTCAAACGCCTTTTCTGTTTGTTCTGGGCCTGGAAAGATCCATGTCTCTACTTACTTCTCTCTCTCTCTCCTGCCATTCAAGGTTGAAGTCCCACATCCCTATGTGTCTCTTTGACCTGTTGGTAACTGTGATTTCTATCTGAGTCTGATGGCAAATGGGCCTACTGCACTGCATAATAACTCTCTAAGCAGCAGGAATTTCTAAGGAGGGGCATTTCTGCCCCGAGTCAGAACTGTATAAATCCCTATTTATCAACTTCAGGTTTCAGAGGAATTTTAAGAATAACTCTCAATGTTCATTGCTACCTTCGAAATTTACAAGGAAAACACAATACTGAATGTAGTGCAAGGTAAAATCATCAGGTTGTCTTCTTAGAGTTTGAATTAGCAACTTGTCTTTCAAAATAATGATACCCTTGATTGCTTTTAACTTTAAATTTTTCCAAAAGAATGCTGTTGAAAAAATCCACCATTAGAATATGATCATGTTTATCTGTTTGGTTATTGAAGATAGACTATAATCCTATCTTTTAGAGAACTAGATGTCTAGATTTACAGATATTGAAGCTTTTGAGCTTTTTGTAATAAAAGAAGCAATACTTACCAATCTATTCTCAAGTCTCACTATGAAATTGTCATCTAGCCTATTAGATCTCTTACATTTTCTTCTTGTTTGCAATATTCTTTTGATTTGTGTTTGTTTTGTTTTTATGCTTGTTTTTGAAAACCCTAATTTTGATGAATTTCCAAATTCTACAACTTTGAAAATTAGCTACTGCTGCAGTAAATTCACTCACATCTTCATGCTTTTGATAATTTTAACATAAATTCTCTTTAGTGCACTTCCAAATTGAACTATGTTCGTTTTTCTAACTAGATGCTGTTGCAGTCCTGCATCATGCAATCTGTACTGACTTTTTATAGCATATAAATCATTGCAGGAAACTTCAATTGCCTCTTCTGTTTGTTCTGGGAATAGTCTAACGCTGTAGTCTAGACTCTAAACGTTCTACAAAATGATTCTTTTCCGGCAATATTTTCCGGGAACATTTGCCTGAAATCCAGCGAGAAATTGTTAGATCCGCAGATTTGAGTGATTATTTGTATATAATCCAAGTGCCCCAAGTATTTTTCAGCATGCTGAATTCATTTCTGCATTCAGAAATGGATTTTAAACAACAAAAAATAGCGGTTTCGTGTAAATTTATATCGTCGGATTCCAGCGAAAAAAGCTATTTTGTAGAACAGTTCGACAACGCCACTACCTGTTCTACTTTTTGGACCCATATACAACTAAAAACAGTGAATATATGACCAAGATAGGTCCAAAAAGTAGTATAGTTAGACAATTCCTTTGTTCTGTGCCTGGAAAGATCCCTCTCTCTCTCTCTCTCTCTCCCCTGCTATTCAAGGTTGAAGTCCCATGTACCTATCTATCTTTCTAACCTGTCATGCTTTGCTTGCTGGTAACCGTGATTTCTATCTGATTCTGATGGCAAGTGGCCCTATTACACCGTCAGCAGCAGGAATTCGCGAGGGGAATTTCTTCCGAGTCAGAACTTTGTAAATTCCTATTTATCCACTTGGGGGTTCAGAGGAATTTTAAGACTAACTCTTAATGTTCATCGCTACCTTTGAAATTTACAAGGAAAATAAAATACTATGAATGTAATGCAAGGTAAAATGATCACGCTATATTCTTAGAGTTTCAACTACCAATTATCTTTCAAAATAATGATATCCTTGATTGCTTTTTCCAAAAGAATGATTATTGAAAAAATTCACCATTAGAATATGATCTGGTTTATCTGTTTGGTTATTGTAGATACACTATACTCCTACATTTCAGCAAACTAGGTGTTTAGGTTTACAGATATTGAAGCTTTTGAGCTTTTTGTAATAAAGAAGCAATACTAACCAATCTACTCTCAAATTTCACTATGAAAGTCTCATCTAGCTTATTGGATCTCTTACATTTTTGGCTCCACTTTTGCTTCGGCATAAACATGTCTCCAATAGGATGGTGTGCATTTGGTTAAAATGAATTTGTCTGCTTGTTATAGGATGCTGTACTGGTTAACTTCAGTTCTGGTAGACGGATGCGATTTGTGGGTATAAATCCTAAATAGATATCCAAGGTGCCAGTGCTATGGTAGGATTATATGGTTTGATGATATGGATCCTTGATCACTTGATTATCTATCTGAAACTTGATACTTGGTTATCTATCTGAAACTTGATTTTTTCTTCCTTTTATTTCAGCAACAAAAGACAAGGTATGATTTGGGTATCTGCTCTGTGATTGCATTTTATGCTAATTACATAGACAATATTCTGTAGATTTAAAGAGTCTCACATGGTACTGATTGTGTACATTTACAACGTTACATAGACAATTGGTGCAGTTTCTGCTTGCCTTGGGGTTTCTACTTGCTTTTGTCTTGCAAAGAGAAGAAAAAGATGTGGAGTAAATTTTCAAAAAAAAGGTTAGGGAATAATGCTTCATGTTTTCCTAATGGATCGTTCTTTTATACCCTAGGTAGATGACGCCAGGGACATTTATAAAGATGAGACTGATAAATTTAGACGCTGGCTTTTCCCATCGTATAACTTCACTCTTGCAGTGTTGTGGTCACCTTTCCTTGTGAAGGAAATGACAAAAAAAATAGAGGGTTCTGCAAGTGAACAACTCCATCTGTACCTTGATATTGCTGATAAAAAATGGACATCTCAGTTGCATGAATTTGATATTGTGCTCTTATCTGGAGGCCAGTGGTTCTTAAAGGCAGCTATTTATCTGGAAAAGGATGAAGTTATTGGCTGTCATTATTGTCCAGGAACAAATTTCACACAGCTTGGGTTTTATTTTGCTTATAGAAAAGCCCTTCGTTTGGCTTTCAAGTCTATAAATACCTCGCCAGATTACAAGGGATTGACCTTCTTGAGGACTTTTACTCCTGACCACTTTGAAAATGGTCGGTGGGACAATGGAGGCACTTGTGAAAGAACAGTTCCTTACAAGAATAATGAGATTGTTATGGAAGGCATGAACACAGAAATGTACAAGATTCAGTTGGAAGAGTTTGAAAAAGCAGCGAAAGATGGTGCTGCAAGGGGATTGAAATTTAGACTTATTGATACAACGTGGGCTTCATTGTTGAGACCTGATGGGCATCCAGGCCCTTATCGGTACTCTCACCCATTTGCAAAGGACAAGAATGCAAAGGTGCAGAATGATTGCTTACATTGGTGTTTACCTGGGCCCATAGATGCTTGGAACGAGTTTCTGCTGGAGATGCTGAAGCGTGAGTCCATGTGAGCAGTTTTCAAGGTGCACATTATTGAGTCATTCTCAAATATCAGTCATTCAAGCCACAAAGTTCTATACCTACCAAATTGTAACCTGTAATTAAAGTGCATCCTCTGTAATCTAGCATTGAGGGCTCTAAAAGCTCCGATCCATGCTTCAATTCTTTGTCATTTATCATTTTTGGGAATGATTCAACTGTTATATATTTTTCACATATTTGATCCAATGTATTAATTTTCCCAGTTAATGTGTAGCGGCCTCAAAATGTTATTCATCATATTAAGCTCAGATATATGATAATAAAATTGGATATATGAGATATTAAGCTCAGATATATGATTACAAAGATTGCTAACATTAGAAATTAAAATGTCAATATGTACACCATGTTTTTATTCTTATTTTTGTTGCCTTCAGATAATTTTCAAACTCTCTCAATGCATTTTTGAGTTTGATGCTTGCAGTTATTGCAGCCTTCAGAGCTATTATTGATTTATTTATAATTTCCTTGTTTCTTTTTTGTTATATTTTGGAGTTTGATGATTGCTGTTATAGAATGTTATATGCTTTGAGCCTCTGATTTCAGAATTACGTTGTCCTCTATTTTTGGCAATTTTCAGGCACATGAACAATCTTGACACGTGCAGATACCTTTGTGGATTCCTGCTTGTCTATGCAGCCTTATTGAGGAACTATAACAGTTTCAAGGTTATGGAGGATTACCAGTCATTCTGCTGACCATGTATTGTCCTAAATAAAATGATCATCTTGTATGCTTATTTTCCATTTGCAGTAACATCTTTTGCAAAATTATTCATTGCTCAAGTCTGTTTATAATCTAAATAATCCCAGTCATAGTAGCGTAGTGTGTGCCCTCTCCTAAAACATGCCCGACCACCTTTTCTGCATGATTGTGTCATCGCCTCAAGTCCTTGATGGTTTTGAGATTGGTGAAGCACTCGCTCAAATCTCTCTACAAAAGAGGAAAGCTTGGCTTTAACACACCATAAATTGGGATTCAGTTTGTGACTCTCCAAAAAGGGCACACACTACAAAATCTACATCATGATGCTGTAAACTTGGATTCTAAGCTTATGCTTGCGCTGGACCATTTGGAAGGAGGCACTGCAATGGTAATTAATCCAACTATTGGTGTCAACGTCGGAGTCATCAAACTAGGTTAATCCCTCTCCCTTCAAGGAAGAAGATCTACTGCCAACGTTTGTAAGAGCCTTCCAGTATTTTTGCTTGGCAGTATTATGATATTAGAGGGATGGAGTCATCTATAGTTCAGCATCAAACTAGGTTAATCCCACTCCTTTCAAGAAAAGATTTACTGCCAAGGTTTCTAAGAGCCTTCCAGTATCTTTGCTTGGCAGTATTCTGATATGAAAGGGATGGAGTCATATATAGTTCAGGGTAACGTAGTGCTCCACTCAGGGGCAAAGCTAGTTCATCAAAAGCGAAGACTTAGACTTACGTCCCTTGAAACTATTGGCTTAGAGTATAAAAAGATCTCAAGAGCTCTTCCAAGTGGGCTTAATAAGCCCAAATGATTATGTGGTTAGCAAATATCATGCTTGTCATTAGGAAGTCTGGGGCGGCCATAAGTAATTTGTATCAGTTTTTGAGATCTTAATGCAACCTGCGAAAATTAAGATAATTTTCCATTGCCTTATGGACATTGTAGTGGATTGCCATTGCCTTATATGTACATTGTAGTGGATTGCTGGTTATGAGGTTACGATAGTCATGGATGGATTCTTAGGTTACAATCAGAGCCTTATAGCCCCTGAGGATCAACATAAAACCTCATTCATTATTACTTACTAGTGGACTATTACCAGTGGCACATTCTATGACATTGTCATATCCTTTGGATTGAAAAATGTTGTTGCTAACGAGACAAGACCCGTGTTTTTTGTGGCATGATCCACAGAATAATTGAGGCATCTGTTGATGACGTTTTGGGCAAGTCTCTTCATAGATCGGATCAGCCTGGAGGCATTGGTTAAGTCTCTTCATAGGTCGGATCAGCCTAAGACATTGGTCAAGTCTTTTTTGATAGATGTCAAGAATTTGACATTAGCCTGATCCCCAAAAAGTGTGCTTGGTATGGAAGTTGGCATGCATCTTCGATTTATCATTTCTAGGCGAGGCATGGAAATTGATCCCATCGAGTTTGAATTCATCTTGAAGTCATGCCTTCTTACCCCAAGTCTGCCCTTTCTTAGGGAAGTCGGGGGCCATCCAATATATTTTTGTTGATTCTGCCTTCCTAATATGCATTATGTGAAAATCAAATATATAGGGACTAAAACCTTACCAAGAAGAGTAACCTTTGCCCTACTAAATCCTTGGCAGACCCATGAAGTTGGTTAGACATCAATCTTGATAAGAAACAGAATATGAGATAGGACGACAATTTGGTGGAAAAGGCCTCAAGCCATCTCAAGTACTCTCATGTATTCATTTCAATGATACAAATATATAATACATGAATGAAACCATCTCAATTGCTCTCACATCGACACCTCATCAAGAGATAAGGTAGGAGGAGGCAAAGTAGGATCTAGAAACAAACTTAGGATAAAAACTATATCTTATAATGTGAAATATACAAAGTGAAGAATTCTGAGGTTCCTAAGAGCTGCCCAATAGGTCCGTCCTTGACCTTATTGGGTACAGTTTTCAAGGTAGTTTCAGATCTGATTTTTCTGCTGTCTTAAGGCTGCTAACAGGTCTGATTTTTCTGCCCACTGAATCTGCCCTTAAGCTTTGATTTAATGTGCCCTTAAGCTTTGATTTAATGCTCTTTTAATGCCTCTTGTTGAAGGGTATAATTAAGATAGTTTTGCTGTCCGATGTTAGCTCTTTCAACATGCATTAAAACATAAAATACTCTAGATCTTTTCCACTAAATGCTGATAAGGAAACATGCAAATTACAAATTTAACACAGGTGTTTTTGGTCAACATGACCCTCAAAACCTCCATGGGGAAAACCAGTATAAGAGAAATTTTATTATGGAGATCTCAAGCAAATATAGCAACAAGGAAATAATAGAAAGGAATCTGATACAAAAGCTAGCTCCTCAATGCTTAGCTTCACAGCTCCTTGGGACTTGTTCCCTCCTTGGGATTTGTGCCCCTCTTGGATAAGTGCACCACTCTTTCCTTGTTTTCCTGTTAGCTTGAAGAATGAGCCCAACTTGGTGAGCCCTCCTCCTTTGCTCCCTTCGCCTTCTCACAAGTGCGCCCAACCTGCCAAGCTAAGTGCACCCTTCCTCCTCTCAAGGAAGTGTGCCCCCACTCATGCTAGTGCGCCCTCAAGCCTAGATGTGCCCTTTCACTGTGAAAGCTCCTCTCCCAATCTTGTACGCCCTCTACTCAAGGTGTGCCCCTCTTGCCTTGGAAAAATCTCGTCCTCTCTTCTTTTTCCTTCACTCAACTCTTTCAAGTGAACAATGAAACCCTTTTCGCTCCTTTAGCCTCATCCTTAGGCTAACCTAGGAAACCAATGCCTAAGATTAGATCTAGGCCTACCAAGATCAAAGACTGAGATTAAGTCTCCCATTGACTTAAGTTTCCTAAGTCACTTTATGTTAATAAAGTCACTTTTGACTTAAGTGCTAATAAAGTCACTTTGATTTTATAACATAAAGTGGTGAGGGTAAATATTCACCCCTTTGAGTTAGGTACTCAATAACTCAAGATGACCACTTTTCAAGGTACACGAATCTCAACATTCCCTCTTATCGAGGAAAGTGTTCTTCACCACTCCCATCTTGTCCCTGAAATAGACATGCTTGCTCCTTGGCCCCTGAAATAGACATGCTTGCTCTTTGGCAAGGACTTGGTGAGAATGTCTGCAATCTGCGTATCAGTCAAAATATACTCACGCTGTATTGCCCTCTCTAAACCCAATCTCGAATGAAGTGGTATCTGATCTCTATGTGTTTCGACTTGTCATGAAACACTAGATTCTCAAAGATTTTGATACAACTTTGATTATTGCAGTGAATAACTGTAGGCCTCAACTCATGACCAAATAGGCCAAACAACAACTTGTGAAGCCAAATGGCCTTGCAACTGGCCTAACTAGCTGCCATGTACTATACCTTGGTAGAACTTAGTGCCATTGACCTTTGTTTCCGGCTCAACCAAGAAACCACTGTTGATCCCAACTTGAAACAACACTCGTAAGTGTTCTTCCTGTCAACTGCACATCCTGCCTAGTTTGAGTCTGTGTAGCCAATCAACTTCACCCCATATCCTCTGACATAGTCCAGTCCATAATCCACTGATTCTACAATGTACCTTACAACATATTTTGCTCCTATCCAGTGAACACTCCTAGGCTCCACCATGTACTGGATGAGAGTGTTCACAAAAAAACAAATATCTGGTCTAGTGTTGACCATAAACATCAAAGAACCAATCAACTAACGATATCTCGTGGCATCTGGAATCCAAAGCACTAAGCTTCTTCTAGTTGGCGACCATTGGTGTCGACATGGGCCTGCAGTCCTCCATTTGAAATTTGCTCAGAATATCTGCTGCATACTTCCACTGTGCCCAAAAGATGTGCCCATCCTCCTGCCACACCTCCATACCCAAGAAATAGTGCATCAGTCCAATTTTCTTGATCTCAAACTCTGATGCAAGACCCCACTTGCAATCAGGTATGAGATGCTCCCCTTCAATGATCGAACAAACCATCAACATATAGTATGAGAATGAGTGTATCCTATCTCTGAATGATGTAGTAGAGGTTCGGATTTGCCTCACTCTTCTCAAAACCCATTTGAAGCAAGTAGGAGTCAATCCTTGAATACCAAGTTCGAGGAGCTTGCTTCAGTTCATACAATGCCTTTTTCAAGAGGCACACATGAGACTCTCTCCCCAACACCTCGAAACCCTGTGACTGCTCAATGTATACCTCCTCCTCTATGAAGCCATTTAGAAATGCAATCTTCACATCCATATGATGGATCTTCCAACCCATCTTTGCTGCAATGGCCATAATACTCCGGATAAAAGTATATTTTGCAACTAGTGTGAACGTCTCGTCATAATCAATTCCCTCAATCTGAGAGAATCCTCTCACCACACAACGAGCCTTGCGTTTCTCTATGCTGCCATTTGCAACATCATTTTATACAACCACCTGGAAGTCACCATTGACTTCCCTTTAGGCCTAGGCACTACCTCCCACACATCATTTCCCATAATGGAGTCATACTCCTCATGTATGGCCTCTCTCCAGACTTGCTGGTCTGCTACCTGTGCAAAAGTGGTGGGCTCAAAATCTGTGATACTTGTCACCATAGCCAAGTATGAACCAAACCTCTCTGGTGCTATGCTCTCTCTCATCAACCTCCGAGGCTCCCCGACATACTCCTTGGCTTCCTTTAGGGTCTCCTAAAACCATCTCGCTTTCTTCTTCCCTGAAGTAACCTCTTGTGAAGCAATGTCCTCATGCTCTTGAGTCTCATCCATAGATCTATGCAAAGTAGTCTGAGATCCTGAAGCACGTGCACATCCTGTCTATATATAAGGCATATGTGAACCTATAGTTGTACTGGGTGGACCAGTTACCCCTGAACTCTGTGTACTTGACACCTGAGGCTGTGTCCCCTGAGATGCATCACTCTGTATTCGTGGGACCTCTTCAACTCCGTCTCTCAACTCTAGAGATCTCTTGAATGCTCTATCCTCCTTGAATCTGACATCTCTCCTCACAACCACTTTCCTTAGTGTTGGAATGTAGATCCAATAGGCCTTAGAGACCTCTGAATATCCAACTAGGATCCCCTTCTCTACAATGGGATCCAACTTTGTCCTCTTCTGAGAAGGGACATGAGAGAATGTCAAACACCCAAATATACGAAGGTGCTCAACATCAAGCCTACTTCCAATGAAGGCCTCCTTAGGAGTCTTCCTCCCCAAAGTGTTGAAGTTTTACTTATACATCTAGCAGTGACGATTCTTCTTTCATTATTATAAACATTTAGCACATTAGTTGCATAAATAAGATCATTGAAAGAGAGACAATAACATAAACAATAGAGACACAAATTATCCTAGGAAACCCTCATGGGGGAGAAAACCCAACAAAACTTCCTCAATATAGATAGGCCAAAGATCGAAGATAAGATCTTCCTTTATTCCTTCACTAGGAAGAGTAGCGAACCATTTAACCAAGAAATACCAAGACACAGACCAAGAACCCTCCTTGACGTCACACTTAGCTGCCATAGTAGTTCCTCCAAGACTTGTACACTTCTTCATAGTTGCAGAGTTAGTGTGTTGAGTATTCAAATGAGACACCATCCTCATATATAAATACAAGTTGTGAGGTGGTGCTAGGGTTATGACTCTTCACTTGGTGGAGCCGACTTCTCCTAGAAGTGGCTTGTTATCACACAATTTATACTTGCCCAAAGCCTAAGGCAAGTGGATACAGAATTGGCGTAACTGGGAATGACCTATCACTATCACCTTAATAGGAAATCCCTTTCTATTTAGGAGTATGTTGTAGTACCCCATGGGAGACGTCCCCAGTGACCTAAGGGTTTGAGAAGGCTAAGGAAGATGATGCAAGAAAATCCCTTCCCTCTCATAGATCACTCAAGTTAAAAGGGTTCTTTGAGTCTTATTGAAGATGAAGCAAAAGAATATTATTGTGTACCTGCCCAGAACAAGACAACAAAGAAAAAAGGGGCACTTCCCAAGTACCAAAATGATATTAGTGCTTCATAAGACAATGAACTCTTAAGAAATGTACTAGCTGATATAATATTGCAGCAGTACAATAGTTTATAACAGAAAATGATAATTTTGTAACAGCCACAATAATTATGCTTCAAAATGCTTGATAAAAGACTTGAAATAAT
>CBVK0100672550.1:0-10076 GCA_900067695.1 Picea abies
GATAACTTATAAGCTTTTATCATCCCTGCATAAGAGGAAAAAACCAATGATGTGGTCATGTCCATTTTTTAGCTGCTCCTAGGTCTCATAGACCATCCCAGGAGAGAAGAAGAAGATCACACATCATCACATCTTGGTACACAACCAAGAATTGCCTGGTCCTAGACCAGGATACCCCAGAACACGTGGGGGCCCTAGAACACATCTAGAGTCTTTTATCCACCAAGGTACAAGACCAAGGATCAACCCAAGCGTTTAAGCAAGGATTCTCTGGAACACATCTAGGGGCCCTATAACACATCTAGGGACTTACATCATCAACCACCAAGGAACACATCCAAGGATCAATCCAAAGCACCGAGCAATGATTCCTTGGAACACATCCAAGGATCAATCCAAAGCATCGAGCAAGGAATCCCTGGAACACATCCAAGCGCCCTAGAACACATCTATGGACTTACTGCTTGGTCGTTGACCAAGAACCCCATAAATACATTGGGGGCCCTCACTAGGGTCTTTTTCCATGGCTCTAACTGCTTGGTCCCAAACCAAGAACCCTAGGAGTGTACTGGGGGCCCTAGATTTCAGCTAGGGTCTTTTCCATCCTCCTGGAGAATGGCTCGAGCAACTGCTTAATTTTAACACCAAGGGCAAAGGAGTGTCAAGTGCGATAGCTCTCTGATATACTTGAGGGTTTCCAACAATGGTATTCGACTGAATCTTTCATGGCACTAACTAAGGGGGATAGATCATACCCTTATCCATATGTTACTGATTAAAGTTGCACTTAAGTGAAAAAGTCTTGAACATGGGTGCAACCTCCAATGACTCTTAGTTCCCTCAAGGTTGCACATGTGCTTTGGGGCTTTATCACTTGAGTGCTACTTTGGGCGGTAACACTGTAGTACCCAATTTTGTAGTATGCGAGAGTGATCTCCTCGAGTGCTGTTCTTGATGTACTATAGCAACAAGATGGCTGAGAGGCTTATGTAAGGTGAGTTTTAGGGGCTCCTAGGGGGCTTCTGATATACTCGAAGGTACGAGGAAGATCAAATCCATAGGTAGATTCTTTCTTGTGCAATACTACTTGAAGGGGTACCATCAAAGGCGTCCAAGGGTGCCCAATCAGGTGACTCCATTTGTATTACTCTGCATGTTTGCTTCCCCAACCATAGTTTTACCCATTGAACAACAAATATCTGTGTTTAAAACACTGGAACATGTCTCTAGACTTCGAAAAAATTCTGAAAATTGGGCATGTGATGGCATAGGAAAGTGCTCTAATACCACTTGTGGTGTATGTTTTAGCTGGAACAGAATCTCAGAGCAATATAGACATAAATATAACCATGGAAAGCAAATAAAACAGAACCAAAGTATCGAAACAACAACAAGAAGAGGCAAACTTTTGTTGCTATTCTGAATAGGAAGCAATGTTCACTTGTCTCTTAAGGGGGGCAACTTCCAATTGAGCAGAGCTCCAATACAATATCAATCACTTAGTACCTGATTACATAGCTTCTACGTTTCTCACTGACCAAAATCCTAACTACCTAGTGGGCATTCATTAATGAGGCTACAACTCCCTAGTGGGCCTTCTTTAATGAGTCCACCTTACATTTATTGAGTACACACTCTAACTACCTAGTGGGCCTTATTTAATAGATATGACCATAATACATTAAATAAAGACCAACCCCATTAACTAGGGTTGTTAGGGTGGGACCCTAACAATAGATAACTGGAATTTCTCCATCAGAACACTTTGGGTTGGGCTATGTGTGATGGATTATAGCCATCAGTTAGATATTCTCCCTCGTGGTCTCATAGCCTCTACCTAGGGGTGGCATCTGCAATAGATTGCTTATGGTTGTTGGGTGGAAAAATGCTCATTTGCAGTCAGTTGGTGGATAAATTGCAAAGAAAAGATAAGTGTTCTTCTCTTTCTCTGTTATTTATTCCTGTGCATGTTAATTATTTTCTGCTGTGCATTTTATTAATCTGAAAGTAACTGGAATGGGCATGATTGTTTGTGAATTTGGGCATGAATCTTTTATAATCATAGTCATTGTCTGGAATGCAATGATAGTTATGAATAAACTGTATGTGGTAATTATTTCTGTTTATATTTCCATCATTCAATTCCTCTGAAGTTTTTACTGCATGATTTCCATCACCGGAATAGGGAATTAGTGATTCTGGTTAAGAGCAGCAATTCTGGTAATGCATGGGTTGTGTTTCATCATAGTAGTGAGCACGCTTAATTTCCCTGTCGTATTTATTTTTGCTTACCTGTTTTAGAGAGTGTTCTGCATGTTCAATTCTGCCTGAGAATGCATTAACTACTATTGCTTTGTAATTCCAATCAAATCTGTGCATTGCTGGTAAGACGGTTGAGAATGAAGAAAGAAATTTTGAATGGATGCATGAAATTTTGAAATTATGAAGAAAGAAATTTTTGAATTAGCATACTTGATTCCAAAGTGCTTTGGTTTGTTGATGTCATAATTGATCTTATATTGCTACAAACTATACTTTTTGGTCCATTTTCCTTTGTTATTTTAGTCACATGCTCAGGAGTGCTGAGAAATATCATGTTTTGTTTTCCCTTTGTATCTGGATTTCAACATGCTTTATGATTCGCCAAAAGTTTTTCCATTCATTATTGTTTTGTGCGTTAACACATTATATTGATTGACTCTGTTGAACATCTTCTGTGCATTTGTATGCATCCTCATCTTGTAGGCCAACAACTAGACGTCCGAAGGAGAGCACTAACAGAAGAGCATGCTCGGGACAGTTTTGAGAATCTCTTATTCAGTATTTGTCGTTTTCGGGAGCTTACAGGATCATATCCTAGCAATATAACGGTGAGTTAGGTTCTTGCGCCTTTAAGTAACAACTTTTGTGCTCTTCTGTTATCTTTTCTCTAGGAGAGACTCACAAAGAGTTGACTCGATGGCTATATGTCATATGGATTGCATCATTTGGAGTGTCCTTGAGGGCTGAAAATGTTTTTCTTTTTCTTTTTTTGGTTGAGATGTCTTTCCTAATATATTGTTTGGAAACTTGGTTGGACCTTAGCTCTCTGCAATGTTGAAAAATGGGCCCAAGATTTCAGACTGTCTTTTGTGGCTTACATAGTTTAAAAAGTGTAGGTGTATGGTAAGATACAGGTACCAAATTTATGCATTGTAAGTGCTATCTATAAATTCAAATGATTGAAAATCTCCTATTACATGCAAAAGAAAAAAAGAAATGGGAAAACACAGAAACAGAAATTAGAGAAAACACTGGTAAACCTCAATCTTTCTCAATTATGTACTAAATCATAAATGTCTCAATGCATGTCACAAGTCACAAGTTTCAAATTGTAAACTCCAAATATTTCACCGAGCCTGCATAAGCTTCAGTCTCATGAATCTGACAAAATATCTTTGATTTTGTTGGGTGAATTCCCTTTTTTTCCTACAACGTGGGTTTTATCTTTAGCTTAGATGCTGCGACCAATGGGCATTTATTCCATGAAAATCACCCTTGACTTGCACTTGACTTTGTCATCTTGAGAACTACCAAAAGCATAGGCCCTCAAGGTCAGTGGAACTTGCACCCAGTCGATTTATGAACTTTGCATGCTCGCTAGAAATCGAACCTGGGTTCTTTATGCAGGCAGCAGTAAATGCTCCAACTTGCCACTACACCACAGTCTAACAGACAAAATTACTTTGAAAAGTAGAAATTAATAAATGACGCAACAAAACTGTGAACAGTTGTAGCTTTTGCTGTAGCATTATGTAGGTGCTGCAGACGTGCATAAATAAACATCCCAATTATTTTGGAGCATATTTTTTGGTGGCTTTTGATTGTTGGTCAGTTGGTCTGTTTCAGGGTCATTTTAAGTATGCATCATTGACTTTGGACATCCAACAACTTCAAAAATATGTCTCATCTCATGTTTGGAACAAAGTTTACAATAGAAAACCTAGAATTTGAATGCATTTAAAAAAAACAAATATCATTTTGTTGACACAAGTCACTGATTAACCAACTTTGCAACATGTACTTGTTAGTTTCTGTACGGATGCATCGACTGCACTTGACCTATGTCTTAGACTTTGGTTTATATTTTCAAAGAGAAGACTTGTTTCAATTAATTTGCTATATTCTTTGCACTTTTCAAGTGAAGGTTAACCGATATTTTCGACATTTCCCATGAGCTCTAATATCATGTGTGCTCAGGTCGTGAGCTATGATTTTAAGGAGAAGCGTTTTGCACAGCTTCATCGATCAGCATTAAGGTTTCCAACCTTTCGTTTCTTCTATGTTGGGACCCCTGCATCACCGTCATCTGCAGCAGCAGCATTAAAGGGTGAAGCATTGGTAAGAGAACAGTTTCAAAAAGATCCATATGGATGTTCTGGATCTTTACATAGGAAAAAAATAGGCCGTGATCCTTTTCATCGTTCAATTCCATATCCTAATGGCTGTCCTGAGCTTCGTGGATTGTTCAGATATTGTGGTAGAACTCTTTATTCTGACAGGCTGCCTTGGGATAATTAGAGTGGCAGATTGTGGAGACCAATTTGTATTCAGATGTGCTTAAGAAGTTCATTTGTTCCTTCATACCTGAGGTTTCTGCTATAATGACCAAAGCCGAAAAGGAAATTAGTTTAGTAACCAATGAGTACAAGCTGCCCATTTGTATGGTATTTGGTTGACAGTTGGTCTTGTGTGTGGCTAGGCCTTGCTCTACCTAATACAATAAGTATCCCTACTAGTTATTGAGGATGAAGGGATGAAATGTTCTTCCCTAGATGTCTGGTTTAGAGTCTTTAGTACTATCAACAGTTATGCAAATTTAATTTTATCTTCCCTTCATTTCCAGGGGTTCAGAATGCTTTTTTTGTTTTCTCAATTGTGTGCATCAGCAAATGGCTTTCTCAAGGAGCTTTGCACAGCACATTACTGGGAATAAATTTCACTCAGAGTATATGCAGAGAACAAAACTTATCTGGGATATTTCCTTTCATCATCTGAAGCTGGTCAGATGGAGATTCAAGTTCATTAATCAACTTCTGTATGAATGAACTGGTTTCTATTTTTTAATGCCCTGATTTCACCAAAAAAGGAGGGGAAATAAGGAACTTTTGTAGCTTCAAAAATAAAACTTCCTTCCAGATTAGGATAGTTGGAAGATGGGCAGCAAATGTCCATCAATCATCCTTTTCTGACACACTGACATTGCTTTTAGTCAATGGGATCTAGATACCGATTTATCGCTATAAGCAGTTGGCCTGGGCTCTTTATGGTGCTTATCACTGTATAATGCAGGAGTGATGGCTTATTTGCAGTGGCCTGTACTGTTAACTAATCATTAATTCAAGTTGTCTTAGATGTAGGTACAGGGTTGGCCAAGTGATTCCAGAATCTATAAGCATATGGTTTTGATATGCCATAATATTACGATAGTAGCAACTGACAATGGTGACATTGATGCCTGCCTTAGTCTATTTAACTTTACTTCATGCTGCTATATAAAATTACAGCTAGATTTGACAAAATTTAAGTAGGCTTCCCTTTGTGGTTTCAATCTTGTCTTATGAATTGCAAATCTACTCCTCATCACTCAAATGCTAGAAATGAGGCTGGACATTAACTTCTCAGTGCATTATGGATTTGATAGACAGATCCTTACACCCTACTTTGGAGAGGTTAGGTTGCTGCCTTTCTTGGGCCGTCTTATCTCAGGCACAAACAAGAACATTCAGAAAATAAATTGTAATGGATGGATTCGACTTGAATGCAAACAAGGGTATCTGAGAAAATCCGTAATACATCTGAGGAATGGAATTCTAAGATTCTTATAGGTTCCTTTGAGAAAATTGAACCTGACAAAAAGCAAGAGCATATGAAAGCTTTTGCAAGTTTTATGTTTGCAATTTAGAGATGTTGGCTATCACCCATGTTAATCCCTATTGGTTGAATGCTTGGTAAATCTCCCCTACATATCGTAAGGGTGACGGGTTCTGTTTGAATTTCAAATAGATATGTACTTCTCATTAAAGCAATGTTTCCATACACACCTAGATCATGCCTTGCAACTTATTCTTCCCCCATTGTGGAATAATCTCATAAAAATGGCGGCTGCACGATACCATTGGAGCCAGATAACGATGCCAAAACGACATTTAAATGTCGCCGTCCACCTTTCTTAGCTTTTCTACCGAGTGTCAGCACAAAACTTTGTTTTAAATGTTGTTCTAATCGTATCAATAAACAATGTGGGAAAACACCATTCATGACCATAAATGACGTCTTTGTAAATCCGAACCATGGTTAAGCTTAAGCGATGCTAATTAACCATTGCCAATACATGCTTAATTATGGTTAAAAGGACATATTCCATATAACACAACATTGTTAATTAGTTTTAAATTATAAAAAATAATAAAAATCCAAGTTCAACTAAATTATTTATTTGAAAGTACATATTCCATATAACACTTAACCTTGTTAATTAGTTTAAAATTATAAAAAATAATAAAAATCTAAGTTCGACTAAATTATTTATTTGAAAAAATTAAAAAAACTTTTGCAGACAATCAATACTAACTTTGCTTTAAAAATCACAACAATTTTATATTATCTACATTATACAGTATTTTATATTTTCAAAATTCTTCAAATTTTCTACATTGATTAAAATTAAAAATATTAATTTTATATTTTCTACATTATTCAGTAAATTATATTTTCAAAATTCTTCAATTTTTCTACATTCTTCAATATATTTAGATTAAGATTAAAAATATTAATTTTATATTTTCTACATTATTTAGTATATTATATTTTCAAAATTCTTCAATTTTTCTACATTCTTTAATATATTTAAATTAAGATTAAAAATATTAATGTTGTAAATTTGTCTTCAATTAATGTCATTTTATTTTTATATTTTATATTTTATATTTTTGATTTGAAAGTATCAAATTAAATAAAAAGTTTCATTTCTGAAATTAATTTTCATTTTTACAAGTTAAAAAAAATTGTAAATTTTTTTAATTCAATCCCTTGATATTTATAATTCGATAAACTTAACACGAAAAATGAAAAGTTTAACTCTGTAAATATGTTGGGCAGCGATTTTGAGCCAAGTCAACTGAATTATCTTATGGGGCAAGATTAATGGTAGCTTAGAGTTAAAAAGAAAAATGATGACAACAAACAAAATCCATATAAATGAAAGATGAATCAACTTATTGATATCAAAGCTATAATGCAATAATGTTTAACTAAGCAATGAAAAAAATAGATATGAAAAGATGCAGCTCATTCCAAATAATAATAAAAAAGAATAAGTGAAACAATACTCAAAATCTACTAAAGGAATTTCATTTAGCAAGTGGAGATTGTTGATATAGTTAGCATACTACATTCCATTTTATAACACAATTAATCATATGAATACAACCTTCATTATAATCGAGCTTTTGTAGCAACAAACCAAAGGTTGGCAAGTCGACAAGGATAAACATCTTTAGACTCTCGATGGGAGAACTTAGTTCGAGTACATGATAATTGAGGTGCTCTTAAACCTTAGCAACACAATAATAATCCATTTGGGTAGTTTGTAGATTCTTTAGATGCAATAGCTATAAAACCCTTACAACATGAGATATTTAATAGAAATGACATGTTGCTACTTTCTTTGAGCAATGCTCAATATTACTAATGGGCATGTAGAATGGAAGTATGGTGCTATGACCTCCAAGGGAATTGAATCATAAAGAAATACTCATTGATATTTGACTTTGAAAGCAACACTCATTAATTCTAATGGGTATGCAAAATGAAAGGAGAATATATTGTGCTATGACCTTCAAGAAAATTGAACTGTGAAATAAGAGCCATTAACATTAGACTATGAAAACATTACATAGATGCACCTTTGAAACACATGGACAAGTTGGGTTCAAAATTCTTATGTTGAATGCATATCTACTATACGATGACTTACACTATGACAATGGTTATGAATCTCATCATCATCAAAATAAGAGTGTATAGGTTAGCCTCAAGTCAATCAAAGGTGTCGTCCCTA
The DNA here is from genome assembly GCA_900067695.1 of Picea abies. Lineage (NCBI taxonomy): Eukaryota > Viridiplantae > Streptophyta > Pinopsida > Pinales > Pinaceae > Picea > Picea abies. Next base: position 8,102 of record CBVK0100672550.1, read on the forward strand.
TGCTTATTGATGTCTAGAGGGATATCAATGTTTAAAATGATGGATTAACTAAGGGATTGACATCTAGAGTGTGTTATGACATACATTCCACCATGCTGCTACTTTATTTGAGCTACTATCAATATTTATGTCAATAGGCATAAATACCTCTCGGTGTTTGGAGTTGGATCTCATGAATTACAAAAATGTGGACAAATGATTGGTGAAGATAATTCCCATTGTTGTTGTATGATCATCCACCATTGTTCTTTCGTCATTTAGTTTAAATGATTTAAATAAAGGAATTAAATAATGTGGTGCAAATGTTGTGTTACCACTTAATGTAGATCTTGTGTTGTTTGTTGAATGTGTTGTGCTTACAACATGGTGTGGTTGTTGTGTTTGCACTCAATGCAAATATGATGTTGTTTGTTGATCATGTTGTGCTTTGCAATTAGGTTTTCGTACTTCTAGTCACTACCATAGTGCATGGTGGGAGTGTTTGCATTGTTTTTTCCGGTTGCAGATTTTTCTGGGAGGCCAAAGTCGCTTAACATTCCCATCCAACTAGTAAAGAAGAACATATAGAGGGTCAATGTAAGAAGCTTGCATTGTCATGGCTAATTGAGGGCAATTCTTCACAAACTCTATTGCAATGTTATAATAATAACAAGTAGGAGCATGAATTAGGGTTTCTGTTCAACATGAAATACTTTGAAGATAAGTGTAGGTGGGATAATGGGAAGAGGCAGAGAGATACTTCTCGAGTTTCATAAAGGTGGGCAACAACCATTATTCCATAGAAATTTTCATAGAGATAAACAAAAGATATCTATAAGCTTTAGAGAAATGAGCATATCCTTCTTTCTTAATGAATTTTTTCATCGGAATGTAGATATGATTGAGATTGCTTTATTAATGATATGATGAAAACCACATATTATCATTTGAATACTTTTATGCAAGGTTGGATGAGTGCTATGTTAACTTTTGGGGTTACTTCGAAAGTGTTTATAACATGGTTGGGGTGCTTCATGAGATTTGGGGTAGATGGCATATGTTCGGCCCCTGGATGGTTTGAGATAGATTGACACATGAGTTCTCTTGATAGCTTGGTGGACGCCCTTCATTAGGGATCCATGGAGGATCCACTTGCTTGGAGAGTGTCGTATATGGGACGAGGAGCATTATGCAACTTGGAGGAGGGAATCATGCCCTAGTTGGCACATGTCATCTTGGCATCCTATTTGAAGAATTGGAGATGACTTAGGGATGCCTTAGGCTTCGATTGTATTCTTGCAGAAGCAATTGACCTAGAGGAGTATATTTCTTAGGAGGATCAATGGAGTCCATAGAGGCTTGTGAAGGAGGGATGTGGACTTGCTTTATGTAACTACATCACTTTGGAACCATTATTGTACACAACATCATCTTGGAGCATGACACGTACTTCACCGTTCATTGTCTCACTTGTGTTGGCCTACAAGTGTTCATTGTAGGTTGCTTGTAAGAGATAACGCCCACATTGTATTGTTGGCCTTCCTTACCTCTCATATAAACAGTGGAAGGAGAGATTCTTTCCATTCATATATGTTCACTTACTTGTATTCACTCTTGTGATGAGATGTGACCTAGAGAAGAGTGTGCACTAGCCTCTCTATCTCTTTAGAGTCTTCACATGTGCTTGCTTGAGTCACTAGGGTTTCTTGGAGTATCTTGGAGCATCTTGAAGGTCTAGGGTCAAGGTTTATTCCTTGGAGATTGGAGATTAGGGTTTTGTGATAAAACCCTAGAGTGAAATTGTGAAGAAGAAGATGAGGGCATTTTTCTTTGGAGGGTGTGTTGGAGTGATTTTTGCATATTGGATCTTCTTGGTTGCTAGGGTTTTGTTGATTTTCCCTAGCTAAAGTTTGGATATTTGGGAATTTTGTACTAGCCTTGAGAGAAGGATATGGTATGTACATGTACTTCATCTTGAGCATATTAATGAAGTTTC
>CBVK0100672552.1:0-10576 GCA_900067695.1 Picea abies
TTTCCCTCTTTCCTCACTTTTTTAGTGTTCATTCATTTAGATGCATTGTAAAATGGGCACCTAACATGGCCTAGTTTCCAGGACCCATTCTTCATTACACCCTAATAGTGTTCAGGGGGTGTGTTGGAGATATTACACACTTACACACTCACCTAGTAATTCTTATTCCTATTTTTTAGGGATTTCTAGTCATCGAAAGGGTATCCTATTCTTTAGGCTATTTTTAGAAGATTTCCTAAAAATTAGGGTGCATTCCCTCTTCAGTTGGACTTCAATTAGGAGTTCAATTAGACTGGTGGAGAGCAGTTAAACTAGTGGAGGTAACTCATGCTTGCAACAATTCTTTTTCTATCATGGAATAGTTGCTTTTTTCATGCTTAAGGGAAGAAGGTCACATATCTCATGCATGCATTCCTTTCTCTCTCTTCCACACATGTGAAAATAGTTAACTAGTGATTTCTTTGACAGTTGTCTGAGACTAGCTATTAGTTAGACTCCAGTTTCTGTGAGTTAGTGTCCACAACTCTTTTAGACCACTACTATGGCACATATACTCCTAAGATTAACACATTGATTCTATTGGAATACATATATGAGTGTGTATTACTCATTCATCGTGTGGAATATCATCAATTAGTGTGATCAATAGAATTCATTCATTCTCTCTCTCTCTCTCTCTCTTTTCTCTTGCAAGCTTTGTGTGATTTGCTTTAGCTAGGTTCTCTATGATTAGTTTCACGGTTTTCACCCAAACTTCACACATAATAAGAACTAAGATCATTCTCCATTGCTTCAACACATCCTTTAACCATACGACTAGTGGAAGACCCACAATTCAAATCCATACAAGAATAATATCCATGCGAGCAGTCTCGACATCAAAATCAACATGCCATTCTTTTAGGAAACGATTTTGAGAACTCCACTTCCATTGACTATGTAAGATTTTATCAACCTCTATCACTACTCTGAAGACCCATGCCAACTATCCCTTTGCTATAGTCATGATGCAAGGAGAGTATCCAACCATGGGTTCAAAACTTGCCTTTTCCCAATCCTTTAGAAAATACACTACTCATCCTTTTGCCAAAAAATTGGTGTACAACCACCAATTCTTCTAGTTCCAATTCATCATTTATCCTTTTTCTCATCCCCAAATTCAATCTTATTGTCTCTTGCATTTTTTGATACACTTTCACCATTTGGGTTTCCTCTCACCTTCCAGAAGAGGTGACCCTAAGCTCCCCGCATCAATAGTTTTGGAGCCACTCATGTGGTTAAGGTCCAAAAATTTACCAATAAACCATACCTATGGTTGGATTTTGAAATTTTTGATTGTGTTGCAGTAAGGTAGTTCAAAGACCCCACACCAAGCGAATAGAGGTGCTAATGCTATCATATTGGCGAGTAAAGGATCTATCATTTGTAGTCATAGGGAATAACTTCTTGGGATCTTTGAGATCTACTCCTTCATATGCCTTTAGGTGGATTAAATGCTATAACATTAAGGTCCTCATGTGATGTACCAAATAGAAATATTCAAAGCATAAATCACATATATTACTCAAATATATTGTAGAAAGAAATAAAATTGCATGCACAATGGACAATATGAAGTAAAATATTATATCTTTATTGATATGGAAGAAATGTTCACTTGCCTCTTCGAGGGGGAAACCTCAAATAGAGCACAAATAAGATTACAAATGATTTCCAAGACAACTTTTACAAAGATTCTATTTATTTATATAGTACTTTTTATCCCCTAAGAACATTCTAGAGAAGGAAACTTCTAGTAGGCAGAACCTTCCAGTAAGCATTCTTACAATAATTGTGTTCACACTACTACATAGGCCTTATTTACTAATGATGGCTTCCATACATAACATACATAGTAATCTATCTAATTAGGGGGTTAGGGAGGATAGGACCCTAACATGCGCTGCCCCCCCGCCCAAAAAAAAAAAAAGTAGACTTGTCGTCAAGGCTTGAGTTGTGGAAAGTGCTGCAGAATGGATGTTGGTTCCATGCAACATCTTCTAGTCATGTATCCTTCCATTATATTAAAAATTCATGGATTATGCACTGGTGGAGACATGCTCTCATTTGTCAAGGATGGCATATGGCTGCAACCAAATGGAACCTTCTAATTCCAATTTAGGTAGATTAGTTTGAACTCGACAATTGGATCCGACTACTTTCTTTAAGTAGAATACATGAAATACTGGATGGATCATAGAGTGGCTAAGAAGTTCTATTTTGTAAGCCACCTATCCCATATGCTTGAGGATCGTATAGGGTCAATAAAACTTTGGAGCCAACTTCTAGTGTTGGTCTTCTTTGAGGGAATTCTGCTTATACGACTATAGAAAAAGGAAGACATGATATCATTCTTCAAAATGGTGTTCAAAGCGATGCTGATCAACTGTTGCTTCCTTTGATTCTTATCAATGACTATATTATCTTTGAGATTTCACAGAATGCCATCCCTAGCTATGAGGGTTTTTTCGATCTTTTGTACCTTGGAGACACCTATTATGTAAGATAGTACTAATGGATACTTTTGGCCATAGATTGCCTAAAATGGGGTCATATGAGTGGCACCATGATAAGTTGTATTATAACACCATTCATCTAGGGGTAACCACTGAACCCATTGAGATTGTCGTTTTGAAGTTAAGCACCTCAAATATGCTTCCAAACACTTGTTGATAGCTTCTGTCTGACCATCGATCTTGGGGTGATAGGTAGTGCAAAGGTTCAATTGGGTTCCCTGTATCTTGGACAATTCTTTCCAGAAGTTACTAATGAAAGTGGGATCATGGTCTATGACAATAGATTGGGGCATACCATACAATTTGAAAATATTATCCATGAAGACTTGAGCAACCATGGAAGCCTTTAAAGGGGTGTTGGAGGGCACAAAAATGATAATATTTAGAAAGTTGATCGACCATAACCATAATAATTGATTTATTGTTAGATTTTGGCAACCCCACTATGAATTCCATAGAAAATACTGTTCATATAGTAGGAGGGATAGGTAAATGTTGTAGTGCACTTAGAGTCTTCACAGTTTCTCCCTTGTGTCATTGGCAAGTATCACATTCAACCATGAAAGTGTGGATTTCCTTTTTCATGCCTTCCCAAAATAAGGAACTTTTGATTCGGTCATATGTTTTATGAAAGATGGAATGACCTAATGTTGGGGATGCATGGAGTTTAGATAACACCCTGGATTAAAACTTAGACTACTTGATCAAATAAAAACACCCTTTATAGTGGAGTTCATCATTGTGCCAAGTGTAGCCTAGAGATACATTAGAATCATGTTGAAGTTGTTGGATTAGACTGGAAATCTTGGGATCGATGAACAATTCATTACGTATTTTGTTCATCCAATTAGATACAATGAATGAGAGTGAAAAGTGGGACCCTTCCTCTTCATATTTTCTAGAAAGAGCATCAACTGCCACATTCTCCTTACCGTTCTTGTAAATGATCTCATAATCATAGCCTAGCATTTTGGTAACCCATTTCCATTGTTCCAGTGATGAAGACCTTAGCGCAAAAAATTATTTGAGGCTATGGTGATAATTTTTAATATGGAAATGATGCCCAATCAAGGATGTCAGATATCCACAACATGCAAAATGAATAACACTTACTTTTCATAGGTGTTATAGCCTTAATTTCCACCCTTTAGGCCAGAGAGGAATCCATTAGAGGATAAAGGCCCAAAAACATATTTTTCCTAAGGATTGAACCCTTTTTGAGCCCTTATTGGCATCCTCGCATGACACCTGGTAGACAACAAGTGAGGCCCTCACTAGACACTAGTGGCTCAACAAGCGAGGCACTGTCAAATTTCTAGAATCGAGGAGTTATGAGGTGAGAGGCGAGGTATGAGTTGGATCTTCATGTCAAAGACCCAGGAACTCACATAATTCGAGTCTCTAGTAGCCTCTAGAAGATCAAGAAGCCTCTCCCAAGCCTCCTCCAAGAGCTATATAACAAAGGCAAGCCTTGGGAAAGACGGGGGAGAATTGAATAGTATTGTCATGTTGTCCAACTACAGAGGTATCCATCTATTGCAACCATAAGTAAGTGAATCCTATCCTAACCAAGGAGTTGCAAGGAGCAAGGAGGCTAAAGGAGGATGCGTCTTCATCAAGTTGAGGTATGATTTGGTATGCATTCTCCATGTTTTATTAATAGATCATTAGGTTTTCCCCTCATATCATTGTGTTCATTTCATAAATGATAGATTTGATTCATTTCTTCATAGATCTGATTAGAAGTAGATTGGATCCAGGATTATAATCCTTAGTAGAGAAGAAGATAAGTTTTTTCTTGTCTTTTGTATACATGAAGTAGGTTGTGGAGCTTGGAGCTGGAGTTTCAGGACTGCAACAACCAATAAATATGAAGGACCACCTCAAGAAAGGTATGCAAATATTCCCCACTCTTTAGGATGATTATGAATCCATTTTTTTTTCTAGATCTAGGAAAACCATAAGAATTCTAACCCCCTTTCTATCTAGGATCACTAGGATAATCCTAGGGAGATTTTGTTGTGTATTCAACAAGACCCCTATGAGAAAAAATATCATAACATATTGGCGACCATACTGGGGATGAATTCCACTCTAGTTGAGTCTCTTTGCCTACCATTTCCTCTTTTTGTTGTGATTTTCATTTGAGTTTTCTTCTATTCAGTCATCCCATGGCTTAGATCTAGTAGATTTGATAGATCTCATCCAGATTTGGAAGATCCACAACAGATCCACCTTTTTCAAAAAGAAAATTTTTGCAGACCCTTGCTTGTTGCATAACAGGTGTCCTACGAGGCCCTTGCCGGTTGAATATCAAGTGTCCTACGAGGCCCTCGCTAGTTGAAATGCCTATGTCCCACAATGACCCTTGTACGGTCCACAAAAAAGTGCCTATAGGGTGCAAAAAAAATCCTTTTTTTGCGAATTTGTTTCTGGGTTTTTTTCTCTGAAGCCTAGGGTCCCTATTCTTGGGGAAGAAAACTTCTAGAACATGGTTTTATAAGGGATTTTCCATCATTTTTGCATGACATAAAAAAGAAAACAAAAATTGCCTTTTGTGATCATCCTTTGTGAAACATTTTAGGACCTCTTTTCATAATTGCACTTCTGAACTTTGGGGTCTGAAATTGTATTTTTGGGTGATTGATTGTTACATTTGGTTCATTTTCCTTTTTCAATTGGGTTTTACATTGTTAAGATCCATTTCTTGTGAGGTTTGGGTTGAGATATTGTGTAGACATTGGAGTGTGCCAGGGGGCATCACTATCAATATCACACAACCCTTTGCTTGCTAATTTGTTGGTTTCCATTTGCATTGTGTGTTCTTGCATAGATCAAGAACTTTTGCATTTCCATTGGAAAAAGATAACTAAAAAGACAAAAAGATTTCTTGCATGCTAGATTTTCTTTTGAAGCATTAGTGTACAAGTGCATTAGAAGAATTAGTTGGTTTCAAATCTGATTTGTTGGTTTCTTAGTGTGTGTGAGGTCTTATTTATGAAATTGGCAAAGAAAAATAAGAGTCCTTTTCCCTCCCATAGCTAGATTTCATTGAAGAAAACAAATTTGCATTAGCATATTTGCATTACTTGGTTGGGTGAAGAGTCCTCACATTGTTAAAGTTTCATCCATTACCTTTGGAACTAAACAACAACCATTAAAAATAAGCTCTTAATCTGAAATCAATTAGACATTTTTCTTTTGATAGTAAACCAACATTAGATAGGCTTAGGGCCTTGGAATAGGATTGGAGAGTAAACTCTCCAAGGCCACAAAATGAAACCTAGAAGTCACTAAAGAGCGTCAAAATCCCTTCTTGCAACCAGTGTGTCAGGAGCCTCCTCTAACACAGGATTTAAACACGAGGTCCCATCGGGGAAAGTAGGGAGATTACCCCTCTCTGCTTGTTTTGGTGTTTGCATACTTCTTCGATCGTTATGTATATGGGGGTTACATTGGTCAACAACTTTAGAGCTTTGAGATTTGTTACCCTACTGTTACGTGTGGTCAGACCTATGACTGTTTGCTTGGTCATAGATTGTAAGGTGATATCCTTAGTGACATTTCCTAGGTAGCTACAAAGGTGACTGCAGGTGGTACTTGGGGTAGATGTTCGTTCACAGTCTTAGTTCCCCTGGAGGGTGCCTGCCTTAATAAAGGGCACTTGCACCGGTCAGGGCTGTTTTAGGTAGATAATCGTAACTTCTCCTCATATCTTCACTAGCAAATCCCGTGGGGACTTCATCTCCCCCATAGGGTTGGTTTTTGGAAGGCCCCTGAGACAATTGGTTTTCTTGCTGTTTTCCTAGATTTGATTAGGGGTGTGCTATTTGAGTCTGAGTCTAGGTCGGCCATAGGTGTATTTGTGTTTGGATAGTAGCATAGTTTATTCACTGTGGATGAATTACCACGCCGGTCCCGTCAATTACAAGGACTTGAGCCTATTACAAGGAAGAATCACCTGTTAAACGATGTGAAATATATGACAGAATTTGAATGGCTTGAACTTTGGTTTGATGAAAATTTTTTAGTCGAGGTAGAAGTGGTAGACGAACATCCTCCACATAATTTTAATCCTCCTTTGATTGAGCCAAACACCCCTATACTAGTCCAAGTAAGGGAGATATTTAGTGAGACTTTTTCTTTGTTCACTCATCCTCCCACCATGTCAGGACTGAGTGTCTTGTCTAGTGTAGCTGAGCCTACAATCCCATCATCAAGTGGGACATGGGAAATCCTCGTAATGTCCACATTGCCACCTCTTAGCTCCATTGGGCCCACACTGTCCATCCCATTTTCTTTTGGTTCCTTGATTTAGGTGACGCTAGCCGTGTCATCATATCCATCAGTTAGTTTATCGAACACTTCTACACCCATCCCATCAATCCCGACGCCCACCTTTGGATCTTCTTCCAATGAGGGGCTGAGCTTTGGTTTCAGCATGAGGAGTGGCATTCCTTCCACCTCCACCATTCCTATGAGAGGATCAGTATCGTCTGGAACTAGTTCACCTTTCAGATAGAATATGTATAGTGGTTTTGGGCCTGCCCCTAGTTAGACTGGGGGTAGCATTACATCTAAAGGTTTTAACTTTCCTTGGGTTAGCACACCTTTCCCAGGGGGCACATCCCTTGGGTGCAATTTTTCATCGTGGCGAGGTTTTTTTTTTGTGTCCACATCTGGTCCTAGGGGTTTCTTCCCTAGGAATAAATTTGGGAATATTTTTCTTGGAGGGTCCACATTTACCCTTGGGGGAAACCCCTATGTGGGCATGTTTGGTTTTGGGAGAAGCCATGCTCCTAGAGGTGCCACTATTCTAGTAGGCACTCACTCTTTAGGAACTCCCCAACCCTCAAGTAGTACCAACATAGGGGGACCACAAGGTCCATTTGGGACAACAAAGACTTCACCTCCCTCCAAATATTCATTTGCACCATTTCCTTTCCTTGCAACATTAGATTTACTAGATTTTTCATGGTTAACGAATGACCCTATATCCCATGACCCTTAATGGATGACAATTCCATCCAAGCTACCTTCAGATATTCCAGAATTCGATGGAAAGCCAGTAGAGGACCCCTCTATACACATCATGACATACCACTCATGGTGTTCTTCCAACTCATTGATGGATGATAGTGTGAGGCTGCATCTTTTCCAGAGATCCCTGACTGAAGCTACTGCCAAATGGTACATTGAGTTAAAAGGTGGTTCCTTTAAGAGCTTCAATGATCTGGAAATGACGTTTTTAATGCATCACCAATTTGTATGAGATAGGAATGAATATCTTGACTTCACTGCATCAAGAAAATTCCGCCCATATTTCCAACCATATACATGAGTGGCGGTGACGACGCATGATGATTAAGACTTAGATTATGGACAACTCCTTATGGAATGGTTCACAAAGTCCCTCCTACCACCCATTTCCCGAGATGTAGATATGGCCGGGGTGGCTACCGAGGAGTAGGCCATTTTGCGTGCCCAAGACTTAGACTTGATTTATTCTTATTTGGGTACTCTATATGAAATTATTCTAAATGCTTCTCAGTCATCGACAGATCCAAGGAAGCCAAAACCAGGACCCCATGCTGATGATGTGGTTGGTTCTGTTTCCCATGCATTTGTGCACCAATTAATTGACCAAATGGGTCATATGTTGATTACATCACACCCGTCGACTTATTAATTGACCAAATGGGTCATATGTTGATTACATCACACCCGTCGACTTCTAGAACTAACACTCAAACTGTTGTAGTCCCCTCTCAAAACCCAAGATGAATTCATTGCAGTCCATGCAACCAAAGAATCCTCAACAACCTGGAGGCAAGAAGAAATGGAACAAGAAAAATAATTCGAACAAGGAGAAAGGGATTGTCTCTACCCAAAACACCTAGGAGGGAGGCACTAATGAGAAAAGGAAGAGTCATTTTCCCTGCACCATTTGTGGGGATGACCACCCTACTCATCAATTTCCTTAGAAGGATGAGATCCATATATTGTTTGCACAACAAAGACCCCCTCAACACCCTACTATCTTAACCCATCGTTCCCCCCCATCAACCTCAAAACATGGTTGCTGCAAATCCTGCCCCTCTACAAGGGGGCATGGTAGGTGCCCCTCACCATGAGGGGACTTCCTTGAATTCTCCCATTTTCATGTGTGACCAAACGATCAATTTGCAAACGTGATCCAAGAATTACGACATCCCCTAGCCTTCTCACGCTGCGACTGAAGCAACATCTTCTTCCTAGCCTGGTGACCCTCTTCAAATTGAGAAGCCATATTTTGATGCACCGCTTCACCCCCCGAAGGGATTTATTCAATGCACGACACATAATACCTATACTCGGGCTGCCCACAACTACAATATTGTGGAAGACTCGACCTAGGCACCTTGAAGTCCTCCAATACTCGGGCTGCCCACAACTACAATATTGTGGAAGACTCGACCTAGGCACCTTGAAGTCCTCCAAAGCTGCCCCACACAACGAAAATCCTTGCTGTCTTCTATAGGCGGGGTTAATCCCTCAAATTTGAGTTTGATAACCTTTGATATCAGTCAGGTTACTCATAGGCTCTCCCATTAGGTTACCTTTTAGATCATAGTGCAATCATTGGGGAAAAACATCTACTGGACAATGGTTGATGAAGGAGCCTTGACTGGCATCATGTCTATTTCTTTCTGGAAGGCCCTTGGCTCTCCTAAGATCGACACGTATGCAACACTATTAAAATAATTTGATGGACACATGTTTCAGTGTCATGGCATAATCACCGCCTTACCCACCGAGTTAGGTGGAAAGACCGTCTCCATGGTGGTAGAGGTCGTCGACACACCTCTTGAGTTCAATATGCTACTCGGGCGTACTTGATTCCACGAGATGATTGCAATTATCTCATTGGTCTTTAGGGTCCTATGCTTCCCTCACCAAGGGAAAATCGTCACAATTGATCAGCTTGCGTTCTATACCCCATACCTTGGATCTAATGTGGGGTCAAATGTACCTTTTGTTGGTGATACCACACAGTCTTTTGTCAATGTCGGTGTGGGGATTTTCAAAGATACTTCATTGATGGGAATTTTCCCCCTTCCCCCATTGCAAATATCTCTCCTGTCAACATGATTTTGTCATTTACCAGTGGATCCATCGACTCTGTTGACCCTCGGGTGGTACCTCACCCTAAGGACATTGATGAATATGGAGAATCCATGCCGCTTACCCCAGTCGATATTGTCTATCCGACAATCCCATCAACATCCGCTGATACTAGCCAACACCTCCATCCTCATCTGGAGTTTGATCAACCCACTCCACCCAAACGGGTTGTTGATTCTCTGCATTCACATGATTTCCTAGATATTGAGTTTCCTTTAGAAGAGGCCATCTTGGAAGTCATGGCTTCCATAAAAAATACAAAGGATGAGATGACACATCCATCATCTTCTCCTGATTCAGAACCGATGAGAGTTGACATGCTGAGTCTTAATCCGAGACTGGGGGCATTGGCTGGGGAATCCAATAGCTCTCCTAGTCTTGACCCTTTTCTGCCTCAGATATGTTTTTTGGAACTTTCCACTGAATTCTTTGATTTCCCTTCCCTTGAAGATTAATGTTTTTTACTTCCTTCATGTCTTGATGGAGCCCATCAAGGATATTCCCTAGCTCATAAGACTACTCACAATGAGTATCTTCATATGCTGAAATTCCTTCCTATGTGGCTTGGGCCCAACATGGTGAGCCATATGATGCCAAGAATGGCTTATGAGATCCTTGATTATGAAAAATATCCTTGGCCCGATCCTCGCAATGGGATCTACTTCGTGTAAACCATCTGAATGTGTAGTTACCTGTACATAGGTGTGTGGTGTGAGTTCTTTTATCATATCTGTTAGCACTAGGAGTCACCTTCTGATTGCAAGGAAGGTAAGCCCAGTACCCATAAGATGATATGTGAAAGTATGAGTGTTTTTTGAAAGGTCGAATGGAAAAACTCGAAATGATAATATCCTCAC
>CBVK0100672553.1:0-12346 GCA_900067695.1 Picea abies
AGTCGTGGCAATCATGACTTGGAGTGGATGAATGATAAACGTGACAGGCGCTACAGAAATGCTTGCTGAGTGGGCAGTGCTCTCCAAATAAAAAAAATGATTGGATAGGTGAGTGGGGATGATGAGGTATGCATGGGAGGTCATGAGTGAGGAGAGAGGTGTGTCACATTAGCCTAGTCATGGGAGGTATCAACCTAGGGATGAATCACGAGAGGGGACATAAAGAATAGACCACGAGCTTAAAAGGGTTTAAGGACCAAAAATTGAATTGTGGATCAACACATGAGCTATGACTCAAAGGTTTAGTCATCCTAAGGGGTCCTATCATAAATAACATTTAAGGGATGATAAATTTATTTTAAAGAGAAAATAAGAATCTAAGGTTTTTTATCTTTCTTTTAACAAAAACAAACTAAGAGACCCAAGGCGACTTAGTGTGATAACAATATCCAAAAAATCCAAAAATATTTTCCTTTTTGAGATTTCACTATGCGTTTTGACCTTGCAATCTAGTTTACATGTGTTGACATGATTACGTGGAATTTTTTACAAAGGTGGCGACTTCCACTACACTTGAGGCATATATTTCTATACTGTCATATAGGGATATGTTTTTCCCTACATTTTCCGCTTTGCATTATTAACTGTCCATACTGCTAGATTTATGCCTTAGGTTCGAACCCGAACGGTTGCGCCACTAGCCACTCCTTTTGCACATCGTAACTGGTTCGATAGTGCTTACCCTTCACGGGATCCCTAGTTAGCACCTAGATTTCTATTCGGTGCCCATGCCACGATCTTCTCGTAGGCTCAAGATATTTCCTTTAGCCTTGCCATGAATTGAAGATTGATCCTCATTTTCCTCTCTTCATCTATTTTCTGGCCATATTTCGTGGGAGTTCCCGAACATTTTTCCTATTTCTTAATGGTCACCTATGCATTTGCTGCTTGTATCATGCCTCCTGCCATTGCGTTGCTATTTTCCCATATCTCGGTTACCACTATGTTGTAGCCTTGACCATCCTCCTCTTACATTATTTGGCCTCTATTTTTCATCCACCTACCCTGGGAGAGAACAACTGCTAATAGTGGATCTCACTTTCCAGTACAATTTGCATTCCTTAATTCTTAGGTGAGTTACAGGCGCTTGGAACATAGGAGCATGCTATTAAGCCACTCATTCTCTCCCGCTAAGTATACTTTTATCTCTTTTTTGGACTCGTAAAAGGACATGAAAAAGGTACCGAGCTTACTTACATCATTCTTTCATGCTCATTAAACCATGAAGGCATCTGAGCATACTTGCGTCATTCTTTCGTGCTTGTTAAACCATGAAGGAGACAAAAAATAAAAAAAAATAAAAAAAAGAGTTGGGGGTTTTTCACCGTTGGTCTATTCTCAAAATGGTAGCTTCAGTCAAGTCGCCCTTGAACATGGCACCTATTTGAGTCCTCATCATACAGTTGGGTTTTATATTTCCTAGGAGCCATCCAAGTAATATGAGTAAGAGATAATCCTCCGACTGGTTACTCTTCCAGTCATCATGGAGAGTGCTTCAATGCCTCTTACATTGTTGCACTATATTCATCTAACTCTTGTGTCTTTCTACCAAGTCACTATTGCCTCATGCTATATGTTCAAGGGAAGTTTAAGCCTGAGTCGACCATCTCTTGTTTTGTTGACTTTCCAAGTCAGCCATCCCTGTGTCAGTTGTACTTTGTGATACTCTCTCTTCACATCATCTCTTAGTGTATGCTTCATGTCGATTGATGGGGGATATGTAAAGGCCCTCCTTCGACGAAGTCACGAATCTCTTCCTATCGACTTCAACACATTATCTAGGAGAGGGATCTAGAAACCATCTAGTACCTTTGAGCTTGTAGTCCTCAGTGGTATGCCTCCTCATGATTGATAGTGGGTTTACCTCATTAAATCCCGATCGATTGATTCTACAAGTGTTCGACATCAGATTCTCTATTCCCACTTGATAGATTGTACTAGGTAACTTGGGGTTCATCTTCATCATCGTCGGTTCCTCTTGCGTCTCTTAATGGTATATACATCAATGACCGGTAATCATACATTTTCTACCATGCTCAACATCAACTCATCTATTTCCATGTTGTAGATTCGTACCATCGGGGTTTGGGATAAAGACCTTGGGTTGGGGCCATATCCTTATTTTCTAGCATCCCCTCCCAAGTTGTGATGGAGTATATCACTTGCCTATGAGTACTTTGAAGACTTCGTGGGCACTTTCGCCAGTTCTCCTTGTCTTCCTAACATCTATATACTATGTCATAGATCCACATTATATTTGTTGGTGGCTATGATTGAGTTCATGACGTAGAACCACATCATATTGTATTGTGGCTACGGTCTTATTGATGACATGGATCCACTATGTATTCTTTCGCGGCCATGATTTATCATTTCATATCATGGATCCATAGTGTATTGTTTGGCAGACATGCTCATTCAAAGTTTGAGTATGTCTACCTAGGGGATTGGTCTATATATGCTCTCATCCTTGGTATTTGATTGCAAGACTTCTTTGGTTTCCAAATCTCCTTTACTCTGTCCTTGCACTGCCTCACATGGACATTATTGTAATGTATTTCGTCCATCCACTCATTTCCTGACCTCACACATTAGGGGGCATCTATTATAGCCTTAATTTCCACCCTATAGTCCAGAGAGGAATCCATCAGAGGATAAAGGCCCAAATACATATTTTTCCTAAGGATTGAACCCTTTTTGAGCCCTTATTGGCATCCTCACGTGACACCTAGTAGACAATAAGCGAGGCCCTCACTGGACACTAGTGGATCGACAAGCGAGGCACTGTCAAATTTCTAGAATTGGGGAGTTACAAGGTGAGAGGTGAGGGATGAGTTGGATCTTCGTGTCGAATGCCTAGGAAATCACATCATTCGAGTCTCTAGTAGCCTCTAGAAGATCTAGAAGCCTCTCGTAAGCCTCCTCTAAGAGATATATAACAAAGGAAAGCCTTGGGAAAGAGGAGACATACTTGAATATTATTTTCATGCTATCCAATTGCAGAGGTATCCATCTACTACAACTAGAAGTCAATGAATCCTAACCTGACCAAGGAGCTACAAGGAGAGGCAAGGAGCAAGGAGGCTAAAGGAGGATGCATCTTCAGCAAGTTGAGGTATGATTTGGTATGTATTTTCCATGTTTTATTAATAGATCATTTGGTTTTCCCCTCATATAATTTGTGTTCATTTAATAAATGATAGATATGATTCATTCCTTTATAGATATTACTAGAAGTGGATTGGATCTAGGATTATAATCCTTAGTAGAGAAGAAGAGAATGTTTTGCATGTATTTTGTATACATGAAGCAGGTTGTGGAGATTGGAGTTGGAGTTCCAAGACTGCAACATCCAAGAAATATGAAGGACCGCCTCAAGAAAGGTATGTAAATATTCCCCACTCTTTAGGCTAATTATGAATCCATGTGTTTGAGTCTAGATATAGGAAAACCATAAGAAGTCTATCCCCCCTTTCTGTCTAGGATTACTAGGCTAATCCTAGGGATATTTTTTTGTGTATTCAACAAGATCTATGTGAGACTTTGTCCCATAACAATAGGTGGAATTTTCCAAGTCTCAGTCAAAAAGTTGTTTATTGGAATAGGCCAAGGGTCTACCTTGTTGCATGAGAACCGATCCTATTCCTTATCCTGAGGCATCACATTCCGAAATAAAAATCTTAGTGAAATTGGGAAGAGAAAGTACTGAGGTAGTACACATAGAATCTTTCAAATATTGAAAGGCTTGATATGTAGATGCATTCCAATTGAAATCATTTTTCTTAAGTAAGGTAGTGAGGGGAGCCACAAATTTTCCATAGTTCTAGACAAACTTTCTATAGTACCTTGTTGAACAAAGGAAACCTCATAAAATTTAAAAAATCATTGGATGGGGCCAATCCTTCATTGATTCAATTTTCTTTGGGTCCACTCATACAACATCCTTACTAAAAATATGGTCCAAATATTCAACTTCAAAAATTCCAAAGGCACATTTGGACCTCTTGAGAAATGGTTGATGATGAGAAAGGAGTTGTAAGATCCGGTCCACATGGGTAACATGGGCCTGCCAAGTTTCGCTGTAGATTAGGGTGTCATAAAAAATGACTAGGAAAAAATGACATAGAAAGGGTTGAAATATATGATTCATAAGACTTTGTAAGGTGGATGATGCATTACACAGGCCAAAGGACATCACCAAGAACTCATAATGGACTTCACGAGTGCAGAAAGAAGTTTTGGGAATATGAGGTTCTTTCATACAAAATTGTTGATATCTTAAATGAGGTTCAAGTTTTGTAAAGAATTAGGCACCTTTAAGTTCATCCAAAATATTATCAATGTCTGGAATGTGAAACTTCTCCTTGATGGTGATTCTATTGTGAGCAATAAAATCAGGACACATGCACCGAGTTCTTTTTTTCTCAGTTCCATGACCACGAGGGGTGAATAAGGAATTGTAATGGGATGGATGACACCCATAGCTAACAATTCCTGAACAATATTTTCAATTTTATTTTTTTGAGAAAAGGGGTGGTGATGAGGGAAAACAATGGGTGGGAGGATACCAAGCATGAGTGGAATGGAACGATCATGGGGCATCATGAGAAGTTGGGAGGCCTTGGGGAGTTTCAAAAATTGATTGGTTTTTGGTTAAGAGGGACTTCATGTTGGCATGAATGGGTTGGGAAAGGGTCTTAAAGGTTTGAATAACATGAAAGTGGGTGATCATTTTAGAATGGATTTTTTTGAGGAGTTTTTCCATACGATGTGAGGTGGCAATCTTTGGAGAACCTAGAATAATTCCTTGGAAAGTGTAATGATTCCTAGCCTATTGGAAAGTCATGTATAACTCTTGGAAATCCATGATCATGGGACCCAATGTGCACAAACATTTAGCACCTAGAACAATGTCACAAACACCAATTTCAGTGGAAAACATGTGGGATTTCAAAGAAAAATCACCAATTTGAAGGCACACATTTTCACAATGATCCCCACATTTCATGGAGCTATCATTATCAATCATGATCTGAAATTTTTTCACTGCATGGATATCGCAATGTTTCTCTTGGACGATACGACAATGAGAAAATTTGTGGGTGATATCACTGTCAATTAAGATAATGACTTTAGAATGCTTGATATAACTAATTAATTTAAGAGTTTGGGGAGTTGAAATACCAGTCAAGGCATGTAGGGATATTTGGGGTCCCATAGTAGGTTTATCAAAAGGAGGAATGCCACCATCTATCCGTGGCAGGGGTTCTTAAGGGAGAGCATCACCATTATCTTCTAAAATTTCTTTGAAAATGGCCATACGATTTTTCTTCTCCTTACATTTGTGTCTAGGAAAATATTTGTCATCACAATTATAACAAAGGCATTTAAGTTGACATTCTTCCATTTCAACCTGAGTTAATTTGTGGACCTTTAGAGGAGGAGAGGGAAGAGAGGGATTGGTGGGATGAGGTCAGGGAATAAATCCTGATTTTTTTATTTGAGTAGTAATCACCTGTTGTGATTCCCCATCTCTCTAAGTGGCTTTCGAGCCAAGTGGTAGGGAAAGCCATTAAGACATAAGCATGGATTTATTCCTTTAGACCACTAATAAAACATTCTCAAAAAAAGGTATATGACATGCCTTCAGTGTGGAAATCCAGTTTCTCAAAAGAAGAGATGCAATCTTCAACTGTACATGACAATTTAAGCTTGGTTAAGTGACCCAAATGATGAGTATCTATTTCAAAACACTCATAAATATCTACGACAAATTGAGTCTAAGAAATATAACCTTTGTGGGGATTCTTACACCATTTCCACCATTGCCACTTCTCGGGATCTAAATATACGACACCAACATGAATTTTCATTAAGTCATCGATGATGCCATGCAATGAAAAATAATGTTCCAATTGAGTGACCTAGCTAGTTGGGTTTGAGCCATTAAATTTATTCACATCCACTTTAGAAAGGTGTAGATAAAAAACAAGAGTGTGAGAGTGAAGCCCCATGGAATGGGAGTATTCAACTCCTTCTTGGTATAAGGGATGTTCAAGGTAGTTGGTTTCCGTGAGTTTATTAAGAAATGCAGATAGCTTGTCTTGTATGTCATCTAATGCACTAAGCTTGGTATTCCTATACCAAGTTGGTCATTAATTGTAGAAAAGTGTTTTTGGGTATTAGCTTGAGTTTTCATGAGTTTGGTTTACAAGTCTTCACATATCTATTCCACGTGAAGAACACAGTTTCCAAGTTCTTGGTTTTAGGTTTCCATTTGGAGGGGGTACAAAAGAAAAAAGGTGATGGGAGGGTGGGGTTAGGGAGATGGGGCTAGCAGTTCCAAATAAAAATACTTACTAGAGAGTTGTAGGAATTTGATCAGTGTGACTCTCTAGAGATTTTGAGATAGACAATCAATAATGGGGTTGAGTGGGTCCACATAAAAAAAGCATATGGAAGAGGAATACCACTGTGATCAACGCCACACAAGGAGTCTATTGAGATAGGTCCCAAATAAGGGTGTTGGTGGACCACTTTATACTCTTTTTTTGTAATCCTATAGAGTTATACTCACAACTGAAAAATACTACACTAACAAAAATCTCAAATTATTAATATTGAAGATTATGTAGGAATTTCTCGAATTGAAAGTAAGAAGTAGGGTTTTTAGTGATTGCATATTCAAAATTTCAACGCAACCACTGGTTTCATAATGTTTCTGGACTAGCAAAAATGAAAATTTCAACGCAACCACTGGTTTCATAATGTTTCTGGACTAGCAAAAATGAGTAGGGTTGCAATGGTTTTAAGGAAAAGGGAGTTCCCTATGCTATATCTCTCTGATATACTTGCAGGGTCTAACAATAGTACTCATCCTAATATCTTAGGGCTCTAACTAAGGAGGTTCGACCATACCCTTAGCCATACTGCCTGATTACCCAAGTACAAGAGAATAATCATCTTGAGTGTTGTTCTCAGTGCCACTGTAGAAGTCAAGCAGTTGAGAGCGATTGATCTAAGGATAGTTTAAGGACACCTACAAGACTTCCAATATACCTGAGGGTACGTGGAAGTGAATTCCATATATAGGTATTGTCTGATGCGATGCTACTCAAAGGGGTATCAACATGGGTTATAAGGGTTTCCAACCAAGTGAAACCTCTTATATTTCCTTCCTGTATTCTTCCCCTATCGTAGGCTTACCCACTTAATGACATATCTATATGTTATTTATAAACATCATAACATGTCTCTAGTCTGAAAAAAATTGTTCTAAAAATTGTGCCAGGAAAGAGCTTTGATACCACTTGTGATGTACCAAATAGAAATATTTATTGATACCACTTGTGATGTACCAAATAGAAATATTTAGAGCATAAATCATATATATTACTAAGATATATCGTATAAATAAATAAACTTTCATTCACAGTGGACAATATGAAGTAAAATCTCATACCTTTATTGATATGGAAGCAATGTTCACTTTCCTCTTCAAGGGGGAAACCTCCAATATAACATAGCTCAGATTAAAAATGATTTTCAAGATGCCTTATACAATGCTTCTATATATTTATATAGTACTTTATATCCCTTAATAACATTTTAGAGGTATAACCTTCTAGTAAACATTCTTACAATAATAATGTTCACACTACAACATATGACTTATTTACTAATGATGACCTCCATACATAGCAATACATAACAATCTATCTACTAAGGGGGTTAGGGAGGTTAGGAACTTAACACCTCGGGAGAGTTTTTGACTCATCCCATCATCCTCTTCTTCTACCGATCCTCCCCCCTAGAACCTTGGTTGGATAATGTGTAGGCTAGCTCACCAATAATTTTCAATGTTTCCTCCTCAAATGGGTGCAACCCTGCTTGACACCTCCTCCCAACTATAAATGTTTTCCAGGTGTATATGTATGTATATTTTCCTAGATATGTTGTCCCTCCATCAGGTCATCAAGGTAGTCCAAACACTCTTTGTCCATACTCATCCCCTTTTCCATGTCGATCCTACCCTTCTTTGCACAAATAAACAATGCATCTAAATAAAAACCAACAAATATCAATTATCTTAGAAAGGGCATCCACCTTGTGGTCCACTTGAGATAATGTGTCTTTAGAGTCCATAACCACCACAATAGATGTGGTTGTATGAGCATGTGCCAATTCATCTTTATCGATGAGGTGAGAAACAAAACATTTCATTGAATTGTTGGGGGGTTAGAGGATGAAGAGTCCATAGAGGTGTCCATGTGAATTGGAAGATGGGGGACCACAAAGTAAAGGGGAATATTGGGAAATGACATGATGTGCTCCATAGTGATTACATGGATGTAATATTAGAGATCATTTGAACTTGTTGACCTTGTTACACAAATCATGTTTCTTGAGATTTCTCCCCCCATTCATGAATGATGATTATGTACTTTCCTATGTTAATTGTACATTAGTATCTAATTCTATTTTTTTCCCTTCAAATACTTCTCAAAACCATCCTTCCATCAATTCCACTACAATGTTGAATAGGTCACATTCCCATCGATCTCTACAATGTCCTTCTCGCATTTCTTTAACCCATAGCCTAGGTCTTTTAGGTCACATACGTAGCAACATATATTTCTGCAGTGGAAGTGCAAGATGGGTATAAAGTTCACTTGGTGATAAGGAATTCCCATGATAGTGACATATAGAGAAGGCCACTAAGTGAGATTTCTCTCCTTTAAATGGACGACACCATATGGAGTCTTACATTTCACTATTAACCCCCCAAATCTCCAATTTCTCCCACATGTAGGACTTCAATAGAGATTGTTTTTCTCATTAAGCCAATTGTGTATAGACTTAAAGAGAAAGGGTGCTAATGAGTTGTTATCCTTTTCTCTTTTACAACAAACCAACATTTAATCCAACTCCAAAATTTTACGAAGTCATTTTTTGAGATAATGAATAATACTTAGAACACAACTAAAACCTTTACCTCATTATTTGTGGTAGTGCTTAAACCCTATACATATTCTAATTATTTCTTTCATTTGAAGTTATAGACAACTCCTTCACACCTACCACCTCAATTACTCCATAATGTATTAATTAAGGGATTTCCAATACTTGGTAAATATGTTCTCTCAAGTTCAATTGAAAATATTTTAATAATTTAAAGTCCATATTTCTCTAAAAATTTAAAAAAAAAAACCAAAAATATTTGCAAAATGGTTCTAACATTCTTCCCTTGACATGATTAATTTATTCTTCCTTTATAAATTATATTTTATTTCAATTTGGTTCGATTTCTTCTCTTCTTCCTACTTATTTGGAAATATTGATAAATTTATCAAATAAAATAAAAATAAAAAGGAATAAATATATTGAAAGGGTGAAGACAAGGGTCCCTCCATAATTGAGACAGAAAAATAACAAATATAAACCATGATTATGTTGATGTGATAGCTTAAGTTGCTAATGATATGGCAATCTTCTCTTGATGTTGTTGTGATAGCTTAGGTTAATAATATGGAAATGTTCTCTTTACTATTACTCCATTATTTATCCAGCTTATAAAGAAAGGGAAGAATGTTCCGATAGCTTAAATCATTAAACATATGGCAATGTTCTCTTTGCCGATACTCCATAGTATAAATCCTCATGATGTTGTTGTGATAGCTTAAGTTGTAATAATATGGTAATGATGTCTTTATTATTTCTCCATTATTTATCGAAGGCTTAAGTTGTAATAATATGGTAATGCCTTTTTATTATTATTTTATTATTTATCATGCTACTCCATACTATAAACCCTCATAATGTTGTTGCGATAAATTAAGTTGTAATAATAAGGTAATGATGTCTTTATTATTACTCCATTATTTATTTAAGATTTAGGTATCTAATAATAATATAGTAATGATTTTCTTATTATTACTCTATTATTTATCTAACTTATAAAGAAAGGACAAAACGTTTTAGTATCTTAAATTAAAAAAAGAACATATGACGTTGTTCTCTTTACTATTACTTCATTATAAGGAATAAAGAGAAAAATGCTGTAACAATTTAACTCATTAATATATGATAATGTTTTCTTTATTATTATTTATTTTTTATTTAGTTTGTAAAACAGGAAGGGAAATACCATGTATGAATCGTGATGTTTTTTTATGAAATTATTGGTTACACAACCACAAATAATCATATAAAAAACTTAATTTGCAAAATCTAAGTTATAAAGAAAGAGGGAAAGATATATACATGAAAGAATTATATATAAATCAATATATATTTTCCTAACTTTCAATGCAATAAGTTATTATTGTTATATATATTTTAAATTTAATAAGAATAAAATAATAATAATAATAATAATAATAAAATTATAATAATAATAATAATAATAATAATAATAATAATAAAACAAAAATGTTTGTTTTTATTTATTTTAAATTTAATAAGATTATAATAATAATAATAATAATAAATCAAAAACATATAAAATGATAATATTTATGTTAAAGGATAAGTGAGGTTATGGTGTTTATAAATTTAATATAGTTTATTATATTGTCTAAAAAGGTTCGATTTAATGGTAGAAAGTGAGGAGTTTTGATCGTTAGGCAAAGTTCAATTTCCGTGAGGGTTTTACCTGGAGCTATGGGGGTACTTTGAGGTAGCATTCGAACGTGTGGTTGCACCCAAAGATACTATATTAAATGGTATCATGACCCGTGCACACATAAGTGGATCAAAGCCCACCCCTATGACTTTCAAATTTAATTCCCTAAGGTTTAGAACAGTCGATGACGAAGTGTGCTGTTAAGGTACTCCATGATGTTAAGTCACCGGTTCGAAACCCGTGGGGACAAAAAATATAGCCATGTTAAGGATTGGTGTGGCTTAGGCCGAGTGCGATCCCTAAGTAATTTTGACGGCTTAAATGCCCCTGAATCACAGTTTCTCAGCCACAGAATACTCCCACAGGTCACAAACAAACTAACAAAAAACAATTGTATCGTCTAAGGATTAATATTAAACATCACATACTTTGTAATATTGCTGTGTAAACATCACATAATTTGTAATATTGCTATATAATATGGATGCATGATTAATATTTAACACATACTTTGCAATTTTGTTTATGATTAATATTTAACATTATATATATATATATTATAATAATAATAATAATAATTTTTATTTTTTATTTTCTTACCATTAGAATTAGATTTATGATAAATATTATTATATATTAAAATTATTTTATTTTAACCGTTTGAATTTATTATCAAAATATTAAAATTGTGTTCTTATTTTTATTAAAGAACTTATTTATTACATGAAAAGGTTGTTGAGTATCCATAATTATAATTCTAATTCTAATTTTATTCAAGATCTAGTATATTACATATAATTACTTAAGTAAATAAGAAGATATATCCTAATTTTATAAGATATAAAAGAAAAATTGTCATAATATATCCTCTATCTTATAGAGATCATGTTAATTTTAGAGTGCAATGGCATTGTAGTGTATTACTAACCTAAATATTAAGATTAAGAGTCACCACTTTTTCAATTTATCATATTTATTAAAAATGAGCTATAATATACTTACTCTTTTGAAGTCACTTCTCTCCTTTTTGAAGTCACTTTAGACATTCCCTTAATTTTGTTGTTCTTAAATCTTATGGACTATGTTTAACAACTATTCATTTACTTAAATTACATTAGGTTTCAACCTCTCGCCAATATATTTCCAAACCATGCAACCTTCACATATGTGACTATCTAGAGAGCTTGTTTTTTAACCCTTCAACATGCCCATATACACATATAACACCATTTGATTTGTTTTTTACCATACACCAGTTATAAATTTATTCATCATTAAAAATTATTTCAAAAATTTTAAACCTATTGGAACGTAACCCAAAGCTCTGAACCATATTTATAATTGTATCCTTCATGAATCATATTTACCTTCACATCATATCTTAAATAAAATAGGCCCACCACCTAATTGCATTAGGAAAATAAGAATCATATGGATCATTAGGTCTTGCGGGTGTTTACAGAACATAATTATGATTATTTGATGAAAACTTCACATGTTATGTAGTTTATTAGTTTATTTTATGACATTATGTGATGTGATACCCACTACATATATGTATCATTTTTCATTTTATGTTTTTTACATCCATCGTTATGATGTGATGTCAGTGGATTAAGGTTGGTTGTCATTGATGTCAACTCTTGAAGAAAGCCCCGCAAC
>CBVK0100672564.1:0-42844 GCA_900067695.1 Picea abies
AACTTATTGCCACGTCTACTTGATTAAAAAATATTAAGGTATTCGCACAGGTATTAAGGCATTTCATGTTTTTGTTGGTTGACATTTTGTGGCCACGTTTCTGTGCTGGCATCACCAGCGGTCGCCAATAGTTTGTGCTAGTTTACAGTGCACGTTTGCGTTTTTAACAGCCGTAAGCCGTCTTTCAGCGTTCACCAGCCACCAACCGCGAGTTAACCACTGTGCTAGTATTTATGCGAAGATGAAATCCACGTTATGCGAAGATGAAATCCACATTATGTTATTCAAAACGAGAAATGAAACACGAAACACGAAACAAATAAGTATGAGAAATGATAAGTTCTAAATTTCACATAAGTAACATTTTATATATAAGTATTACTAATAAAATATTTCATCTTTTTACTTAGATATAGATTGATAAACAAAATTTTGAAAAAAAATGTGGTCATCCTCTCTCATATTTATATGTAAATGTTTAAATTATACAATTAAAAAAATGAAGCTATCCTCTACATATTTAGTGAAAATATTCTTTTTTATATTGAAAATATAAGGAATTCATTGTAAAGACCATAAATTAATTTGACATCATTTTGATAAATTTGAAGGAAGAATTTTTTAAGTATGTTTTCTATTATATTTGTTAACTGAAAGTATAAATACATTATTAATGGTGACATGATTATAAATAAAATTATAAATAATAAAAAATAGAATGCAAAAACTAAAGATTTTATTGATGGAAAAAGTGAAATGAAATTTTTCTTAAATATATATTTAGGAGTTTTAAAACTTTATTTTGGAATTTAAATTTTAAAAATTTATTTTGGAATTTAAATTCTAAAAGGAATTTTTTCATATATTTGAAAAGTTTTAAAATTTTATTTTGCAATTTAAGTTTTAAAACTTTATTTTGGAATTTAAATTCTAAAAGGAATTTTTTCATATATATTTTGAAAAGTTTTAAAACTTTATTTTGCAATTTAAATTCTAAAAGTCTCTTGATAAATGTAGTGAAGATTAAATAAACATATTTTAAAAAAAAATATGTTTTTTTTTTCTTTTAAAAAAATGAAGACAATTAATTTTTTTGTTATTCTAAAAATAGTGTTTTTTTTTCAAAAACAAAGAATCAATAACTATTAAAACATTGAAAAAAAATTCATAAATATTTTTGTATGGAACTATTTCATTGAACAAAGCTTTTTAAAAGTTATGTTATTAGTAAATTAGACTCCAAACTAAAGGAAAAATAATGTATCAAAAAGTATGACTAAGAAGGGAGTGAAGTAACCTCAAAGAACATGATTGAATTATGAAGCAGAAGTGGATTGGTTGTAGAGACACGAGAGTGGAAAACAATGACAACCATCACATAAGTGCTTCAAAAAAATAGGTGTTGGTGAGGAACCATTACAAAAGCTTCAAATAAAAGCAAGCACAATCAACCATCAAAAGATCAACGAGGCCGGTGGAGTTTAAAAACTTCAAACGATAAGTATGGCGTAAACTCTAAAAAGTGCAAATTAATCCCAATTTGTCAACACCATCAAAGATCCATGTAGTTCATAAAATGGGTGTTCTTATGGAAGCCAATCCATCTCATGGGTCAGTGGTTGTTGAAACTTCTGAGTAAAAATAGGAATTTGTGCTTGATACAAGGATCACTCCTAAAAATAGTTGATGTCAAATAAAACAATGAAGCTTGAGGAATACCCCAGGAAGCATTGCACAAAACTCCCCCACAATGTTGAATTGAGTGGAAAAGTTGATGGAAATGGATCACTAATGTATGAAGTACGAGCTAAAAGGCGAGAAAGATGCAAAACAACCTAAGCAAGAAACACCCCAAAGTGGCAAGCTCTAAGAGACTCTAAAACATGAAGACACATGTTTGGTTACACTCTTAAAAGTATCTTGATGAGTGGTATAGAATCCACTACTGAAAGGTAAACAACGAGAGGTACCATAAATAGCCATCGTAGACAACATGTCATGTCCCCATTTTTGTATTTCCCTACTTTGTAGGTGGAGGTGACCTTGAGGGTTTATGCCAACCTGACCATAAGGTTAAATGGAGGTTAACAATGAGCTCGTAGGGTTTGAGATAATTATATGAGGCCCAACCTAGCCCATTTACCATATTTCATCATTAGGATCATTTTCGTACAGTTTGTTTGTCTGAGAGAATACCTTGGTGTAATAACTCATTGGAATCAGGATGAAAAGATCTAAAGGTTGGGATGATGAGAAAGGGACTTCCGACATATGGAAATGTCTTAAAGACATTTAATCACTTTCTAGCATTAAAAAAAGAATCAATTAATTGATTATTTAATATCACAGGAGAGGGAAATTAATCTTTTTTTAAAAAGATGACATTGAGTAATTGGGAAAAGGTGCCTAAGTGACTATTGAATAATAAAGCCACTTTAACTTATTAAAAGGGTAAAAAGATTGAATAATAGATGAGTTGTAGCTCTTTCTTGTGTGTTGCTATGTTTACAATAGAAGTTGTGTTGAATCTGTTGCCCTCTTCTCTTCACCATGATCCTAACCTAAATGTCTAATGCATTAAATTCCACACTTTATATGAAACAATGACTAGTGTATCTTAAGTGTGTTGGACCACCATCGTCAGATGAACCATGTTGATCAAGTGAAATGGATTGAGTTGTGCAATGATGAGGGAAAAGCATCTGAGGGGTTGCTGTCTATGGAGAACATTGACGATAATCTTTGGGATCACCATTTTCATTGTGGGCTATGAGACATGATTTCCTCTAACTACCCCTTATATGATGGAAGTAACAAATTTAACATGCAAAACATACATTCTTAAATTCTTAAAATTATAACATGAGATGGAGGTAACAAATTTAACATGCAAAACAAACATTCTTAAGATTATAACAATGGGAAAAATGTCATTAATGAATTTTGTGAAAGGATACATTTTTCAAACCAAATAACATGACCAATGATTCATATAGCATAAGTTTCGTTTTGAATGCAGTTTTGAGTAGTCATTTTTCACCATGCGAATTTGATGGTAGCCTTATGTTAGAGCCACTTTTGTGAAATAACGTGCTCCATGGACATGATCTAGCATATCACTTATCCGATGTAGTGGATACCTATTTTTGACCATTATTTTATTGTGTTCACGATAGTCAGTGACTAGCCTCTTCCGGTTCCTTCTTTGGAATGATGAATGCTGGTGATCCACATGNNNATGATGAATGCTGGTGATCCACATGGTTATGAGTTTGTTTGTATATGTCCTGCATCAATGAGTTTTCCAATTTGTTTTTCCATCTCCACACTCTCTATGGGAGAGAGGCGGTAGGTTGTGGAGCTACGCAAGGATGACCACAGGTTGAACTCAATGTTGTTGGATTGGCCCTTTGTGGCGATAACCCTTTCGGTTCTTCAAAGAGAGTTTCAAATCTTTTCAAGACATGTTGCAAGTTAGGTGGAGGTTGTTCTTCATCGTTTATTTTGACGGGGGCGAACCAAGCACAGCTTGAGGTCTTTTCTAACTTGCATTCGACAATGGACAAGTCAATATCGCAACATTAAATGAAACATGTGGTGTACTTAGGCACTGTGTTGTCGGCAAGGAGGATCTAGATAGTATGCACTTGTGGATTCTGCTAGTGACCATGTAATTTATTCCTATAAATATAAATGGATGTAATGGTTGTGTGTGGCTTCCAGTTTCATTCTTTTAGATTGCAATGCTTTAAACTCTCTCCCCGTTTCTACTTTATCGTGGTATTAGAGCCCAATTGATGCTTAGCTATCTGTCTATGTTTGAATTTCTTTTCCCGAGGAGCGTTATTGTTCTTCTCTCGGCAATGTATGTGGATTAGTGTTGTGGTTTCACAAGGCCAAGGGAAAATTTCAGATCGCTGCCTGGAAGCGAGATTGTTGAGACTGCTTAATCTGATTGTTGTCCATACCATCAAGTGGGACGCCTTGCAGGGGACGATGTTCTGCTGAAGGGTTAGCAGACGGAGAATGTGATTGGTTCCATTTTGTGTCAAAGTTGTTTACAACGATGATGGATAATTTCAGTGCAATTTGTTTTTTTAGTACCTGGGAGAGACCAACTATTTTTCTCTATATTGTTTCTTGGTTGGAAGTGGAGGTGATCTAAGGTATCTTTGTGGAATTAGTTGTTGTTAAGGTGAATGTAAAATACCACTTGAAGTTGAAGGTAAAGAAGTTTTTGTGGATGAAAATCATATCCAGTTTTTTATGCTTATTTTTTCTTTTGGGAGTGTAAGTGAGGTGGTTTAATTTTTTTTAATTTCCCATCAGTTGTTTATGCCTATTTTTTCTTTTGGGAGTGTAAGTGAGGTGGTTTAATTTTTTTTAATTTCCCATTTATGAAAGGGTGATAAATGTGATAAACATGGGCATAATTTCAGAAGTTAAATTAAATGGAAAAATTATAATGAATAGGTGCATATAATAGAAAGTATGAAACAAATTTCATTGTCAAGGAGGTGCCTTCCACCAAACAAAAAGCTTATGAAAAATGGGATCAAAGAAATAAGAAAATTAATGTATATATTAGAATGTGTGTCTAATGAAGTGTTAAAATTCAACATGTGAGAGAAGGCACTGAAATAGGAAAGGTTTATAAACAATTGTATCGTAATACAAATGGTCCATAGATATTAAATGTCACTAATGATATACATAATTTGATGTCTATCAAATAATTAAGAAATTGCACTTTGTCTAACCAAATTAAAAGATATGCGCGCTGAATTAGAATCTTGGCAAGGCATTGGTTGGAAATGATCTTATACATATCATCCTTTGCATCCTCCTTACTTTTTAGTAGCCTTTCATTAGAGGGCTTGATACAGTTGAAAAAATTTCTATCTAATTGGCCATAGTGCAAAGTTATTGCAGGAAGAAAAATTATAAGCAAAGGAAAGGGATACATCTAGAGATGAAGTTCATGCACATATACTTATACTTGTTTTCCAGGGGAGATCAACTCAATATCCAAGGAAGTTAAGTACTAAGCCATGATAGTTTTCAAAATAGCTTGAAGAAAACAAGCATCAATATATATTTGGTGATAGTTGACATTAAGTGGAAAGCCAGAGCTTTATGTGAAGGTTGTTGCAGAAAGAAGTGGGACATGCAACAAAGGAAACATAAGTTTTTGGGATATCAAATATCTATAGGAGAAAAATACAATGGTTTGTGTCTTGCACTCAAAACTATTGTCTTTAATAAAGATGTATGGGTCATAGGTTTCAATGCAACTAGTCACGTCTTATAAAAAGGAGAAATTTGTTGTGCATAAATGCATTTTGGTTGGTTATGGTGAATTATCTAAGGCCTACTTGTTAGGAGAGATGCGATATTTGATGAAGGTTGGAAATCTTCTTCCTTTACTGCTGCATCTTTATCAATTCTCAGTATTATTCATGATGACTTAACTAATGAAGAAAATTGTGATGACATGAATGTTAGGATATTTAGACACTCACGAGTTAGTTAAGAATTAATTTTTCTAATGCGTTATTGGGTAAAAATGTGTTTCTTAGTGTGTTTATTTAGTATGCATTAATAGATAATTGTAGTTAGGAAAATCTGACAGTCACGATATGTTCTCGACATAGACTGATCTAACGATTCATATTCTCCTCAATCTTAACTAGTACATTGACTTGTGGGTTAACACTCGATTGGTCCATGATATCTATTTAAAAATCATGGAGAGTCATTTGTCAATGATCGATTGTGAGAAACTCTCTTATAAATCTCTCTGTAATCTTTTTCTTTTGCATTAATAAATTTTTCCAAATGGCCATGTTGACTAGGGCCGTGGATGTTTCAATGTAGAGTTTTTACCATGTCAAAATATTGGTGTGTTGATATTTGATTTAGTTTTGTGAGTGGTTATTGAAGGTGCTCGTCCTATGTTGGAATACATGTCTTTTCGAACATGGTATCAGAGCTTGTTTAAAGACTTGTTCCCGTTGTATATCGAAATCGTAAAGTTGAGTTGACATCTCTGGTTTCTGCCATTTCCGTACATTTTTTTGGCTAAGAGGATTGTTCCATTGCGTTCGTAGCATTAATTTCAATCATGAATGTTTTTCATTTCACTCGAAAAGGTTTTCATTTGCCCAAGATACGACCATTTCTAGTCAGATCCTGAGGTATAAATCTCGAATATGCCCTTTTTAAAATTTTGCAGAGTATTATTTCGGTTTCCTGCTTTTTGTTTCTGGGTTTCTACTCTTTTGGATCTGTGTATTCTATTTTCCCCGTTCCCTGTGCAATCTCAGCAAATCAACTACAAATTGGAAATGGTGCATTTTCTAGGTAAGCTAACTGAGATCTAATCCTTGTCATCGAGAAGCAAATTTTTTTTCTTGTGTGAAAAGAGTTTTTTTATGAGCGCGCTCTCCAAGGATGTCTTCAACAACAACCCCAATCCTCCTTCTAAAAAATACAATATGTTTTTCTAGCTCACTTGGTTAAAAATTGTTTTATTAAGTAAAAGGTCTTGAGTTCAAGTCTTTTTTTTTATACTTTTTTGAAAAAGTCCATGCATCCATTGTAAAGTGTATTTCACTTCATTCTTTTTGAAAAAGTGGGTCACTTCATACAACAACTTATTTGTAAAAGTGAGGTTATTTGGAGGGGTATCACCATGTGGACCAACTTCTACTTTCTACGTGGCTCTTTGGTTATAGTTTATGTTTTTGTTTTCAAAAGGTCATAACTTTCACATCCAAAGTTCGTTTTCAGTGCCATTTTTTTTAAACCGTCTAATTTTTCGAGATCTTTCCATAAAGATCATCAGTTTTAGTTTTTAAATCCATATTATCTGCATATTTAATATGGATCCTTCTAGTGATCTTTTACTTACCAACACCAATTACTTCCAATGGAAATCCCAGATGGGGGATTTATTAAGAAGTAAAGGCCTATACCGGATTACCTTGGGAAAGGAAAAATAGCCCACTGATGATAAAATAAATTCAAATGGGCTAATAGGGATGAAAAAACATGTAGACTAATCAGAAACTCCATCTCTCCCGATTTAAGGTTGCACCTTTAAGAAATTGATGACCCCAATGAAGCTTGGGAAAAGATGAATCTGTGTTTGGTAAACACAATATTATTCAAGCACATAGGTTAGAAAATAAGATATTAACTGTAAGTCTAAATGATTTTTATTGCATTGAAGACTATCCTTCTAAGTTTAAAACACTTAGAATTAAATGTGAAGAGTGTAACATGAAGTTGAAGGAAGAGTGTTACATCTATATTATTCTTTCTAAGTTAGGTAGTGTATATTTTGTGTTTGTATTTACCTTTTATTCCATGAGAGAGGATCTAGGGAAAGTTTATCAAAAACCCACTCTTGAGTCCTTTTGTAATGCTTTAATTAGAGAGCAAGATAAGCTTGTACAACTTGGAGTGGTCATCACTGCAAGTACCTCCAACAAAGCATTAGTAGCCCAATAGAAAGATAAACACAAGAATCCCAAGAAACAACATCCTTGCCACAACAAGAAGAAAAATAAGGGTCAAAAATCCACTTAGATCGCTTCATCTCCTAATAATGACAAAGGAGAAAAATATAAAAATAAGAAGACATTGCAACTTTTGGAGAAAGATATTGGTCACGATGAGTCCAAATGTTTCAAGAAGATGACATCTTTAGAAGCAATGATGAAGAAGCATAACATCAATATTGATTCTACTTCTTCTTCTTCTTCTCATGAACATGCACTTTCTGCTTATAGTTTCTGCTTCTATGCAACTTCTGCTTCTTCTTTTGATGAGTGGGTTATTGCTTCTAGAGAATCGTATAATATGGGTAAGGAAAAAGCCATATTTTCTACTATAAATGAATGTAACACCAAGAAAATATTTGTTGGTGATGATAGATCTCTTAGTATTGTAGGATCTGGAACATTTCAGGTAGATATTGGTCATTTCAATGATGTATTATGTGTTACAAGTCTTTCTTGTAACTTTCTATTCGTATATCAAATCACTCATTCAGGTGAAGGTAAAACTGTAGAAGTTTCACCTCACCAAGTTGTAATCAAGGATCTAAAATATCCTCAATATGTTCTTGGAACTGGAATTGTTGATGATATTAGTAGGTTGTACAAGTTTGAAAACTTTGGGTTATCATATTTTCCATAAGTTTTTGTTTCTCATAGTGATAACTTGAGCAAACTTTTGCATGAGAGGTTTGGTCATCTAAACTATTGCTCATTGCAACAACTATATAATTAACATATGGTGACTAGTATTCCTCTTGTTTCATGCAGAGATGGTGCTTGTTCCGATTGTGTTCTCAACAAATTTCATTGGGACAGTTTTAACAAACGTGCCCCTTGGCACCTCTCGGGCCCTTTGCAGCTTGTTCATAGTGACTTCTGTGGTCCACTCTCTTCTCCTTCTCTTTCTGAGTGAAAATATTTTTTAAATTTCATTGATAACTTTTCCAAATGTACTTGGGTTTTCTTCTTAAAACGTAAGAGTGAAGTTTTTGGCTACAAGGTAGTTGTAGAAAAACAATATGTACATCAAATTCAAAGGTTAAGAACAAATAAAGGAGGTGAATATGTGAACAATAATTTTGAAATTTACTACACTACACAGAGCATCCAAATGTAACATGTTGTTCCATATACACCACAACAAAATGGCGTTGTTGAGAGAAAGAATTGTACATTAAAATAAATGACTAATTGTATTATCCAATCTAAGGGATTAAGTCTAAAGAATTGGGAGGAATCCATAAACTGTGAAAATTACATAGTAAATCACACTCCCACAAAGGCTCTTAAAAATATAACACCGGAAGAAGCATGGGCCAAAATTAAGCCAGATGTAAGTCACTTCCGTGTATTTGGAAGTATAGAATGGGCTCACATTCCTGATGACAAAACGAAAGCATTGTACCCTAAAAGTGATAAGTGTATATTTCTTTATTATTATGAGGATCCATGTGGATATTGGTGGCCACCCACCTATTCCAACTAGCACAAAACAATCTTCTGAGAACTTATTATTTTTAGAAGGTTTTCGGTTCCAAAACTTCTGAGGCCATTTTGAGGGCCTAAATTAAGTTTTTCAGGATCGAACACTTCAACGATAGCTGAAGGCTTTTACTGAGAACCCAAAATGAATCTCCTTGACGATACCTTTCCAACGACCTATCATGCACCCCAAACAAAGATCGTATTGATACAACAAACTATCCAAAATGGGGTCCACAAAATGGTTGGCTTTTCATCTTATGGGGTTAGGGTTTTGGATTTTCTTTATGTTAAAAAGGCCTTTGGAGCCTCATTGTAATCATCTTCTTACGAATGTGAGTAACCGTCACATCTATTCTCAGAGATAATATGCCACCATTCTAGTGAATCTTTCACTCTGTATTTCTACAGTTTTGTACATTTCGCTCATTAATAGAAATTGTGTATTACTATATATCTATGTTTATTGCAACATTTATGTGTATCTCTCAATATCTATGTACATTTCTTTATTATATATTCACTCTCATTTTGTGTCGAAAATAATCTAGACCAATGGTATCAGAGCGGGTTGCTCTTGATAGTTTTTCAGTGCATGTACCTAAAGACGTCCGAGTATAGCAAGTCGGGTCTTGAGCTTGTATATCTTGAGGGAAATCTTTCTCTCACGCGCAAGAAACCCTCCATGGCAAAAGAAAATAAAAACAACGAAGCAAAATATTATATTAATCTGTTACTTGAGAAAGCTCTCACATGACAGAGGGACGAAATGATGAAGAATTTTTCCCACATCCATCAATGCCTGCCAATAACAATAGACGCATATTCATCAAGCGACGACTTTGGAGGAATATCTCCTTTCAAGGTACAAGTTAATTTTGACATTCTCGTATTTGAAGGTGAGATAGATGTGGATGTCCTAGAAAAATGGTTAAATCTGCGAGAAGGTTATTTCTATGTTCACAATTTTTTCGACATGGAAAAGGTCACCTCTGCATTCCTTAAGGCTCTCCCTCATGTCAAACATTGGTGGAAAACTTATTCGGAGAAAAAGTTCCAGAGAGGAGTCTGGAATATATGGAACCGAGCCCACTTGGGATTTTTTTGTGGATGCAGTCAAGGAACAATATTACCCTGTTGGTAACTATGATGAACAATACATGAAATGGACCACGTTGCTTCAAGAGAGGGGCCAAGAAGTGCCAGAGTTCACCAATACCTTCCATACCTTTCACACCAAGATGGGTATCAAAGATTCTGAGCGACATTTGGTTCTAAAATGTCGTGGGGTTCGACACAGATATGTCCAAACTGAAATGGAGTTTATGTACATCTTAGTACTGGGAGTTGCCTATCGATATGTTGTCTAAATCGAGCAGACATTTAGGCACCAAGACAAACGGTATTTTGAGTTTGCAAACCCGCAACAACCAAAGTGTGATAAAGACGTTTCTAACAAACAACCTCTGAAAACCAGTCCAAGCCATAGGAAAAGAAGGGTGACAGGAAGACGAAGAAGGACACTGGAAAGTGGTGTGATTTTCACAAAATCTCCTGGCACAACACCGATGAATGTCACTCAAAATAGTTATTGGTGGTCTAAATCAAATACAAGGAGTTGAACATTGATTCATAATATGATTCAGAAAATACTCGTAGAAGACAAATCATTGACACAAACCCCACTTCCACAGTTGTGACCACAACAATTAAACTAGAAGAACCAACAAATCTTGAGGAGGGGGAGCACCTTTTTCATTCGCAGATGTGGGTGAAGGGGGCCCCACTGCATTTTATTGTTGGTAGCGGAAGCCAAAAGAAACTCATCTTAGCAGAGGTCGTCAAACAGTTTGGAGTTCGGGTATGCAAATCTGCAACAACCAAAGTATGATAAAGACGACCCTAACAAAGAGCCTTCTGAAAACCAGTTCAAGCCATAGGAAAAGAAGGGTCACAGGAAGACTAAGAAGTACACTGGAAATTGATGTGATTTCGACAAAATCCCCTTGCACAACACCGATGAATGCCTCTCAAAAAAGTGATTGGTGGTCGATATCAAAGATAAGGAGCCAAACTCGGATTCTGAATCTGATTCAGAAAATACCGGTAAAAGAAAGATCATTGATGCAGACCCCACTTCTACTAGCGTGAACGCAACAATTAAATTAGAAGAACCATAAGTTCCTGAGGAGCACCTTTTTCATTCACAGATGTGGGTGAAGGGGACCCCACTACATTTTATTATTGATAGCGGAAGCCATAAGAAACTCATCTAAGCAGAGGTCGTCAAACAGATTGGATTTTCGATACGACATCCATCCCTTCAAGGATGAGGTATTATGCGATTTTTCCCTGTTGGATGTCTGTGATGTTCTCTTGGGCCAACCATATATGTGGAAACACAATGTTGTCTATGAGTCTCGACCCCGTAGTGTCATTGTTACTCTGATGGGTCATCTCTACAGGATACCAGAGGTAGTTCCAACTATTGTCCCTCCTAAACAGTACCGCTAGGTAGTATCCCATACTACAAAAGTTAGCTTCTTTGCAATATGTTCAAAAGGTGAACAAAAGGACACTGCAACCACTACAGACTCCGCCCAAACACCTTCTATCCAACATAATTAGGTCAACAAGATAGCCATCTCATGTAGCTCAACTGGTTGAACAAACTCAACCCTACCAGCAACAGGTTTGTAACAAACTTCTACAAGCTAAGTAGCAAATGTCTCCAACAAGGAAAGCAGCTCATCAAGATGCATATTCAATAAACGCTTTCCCCTCTCCCTCGGGTTCTCAACGCAATGGAGGCCATTGCTTCCTAAGGATGGAGCATTGATCCAGGTGGATATCGGTAGCCACCCACCTATTCCAACTGACACAAAGCAATGTTCTGACAACTTACTATTTTTAAAAGTGTTTTGGTTCCTAAACTTCGAGGCCATTTTGAGGGCCTAAATGAAGTTTTTTCGGGATAAAGCACTTCAATGATGGCCAAAGGGTTTGATTGCGCCCCCAAAGTGAATCTCTTCAGAAATACCTTTCCAACGAACTATCGTCTGCCCCAAATGGGTGATTGTATGCCAAAGTTACACCCTCGCGAAGTTGATACACCAAACTATCCAAAATGGGGTCCACAAAACTGTTGGATTTTCATCTTCCAGGGTTAGGGTTTTGGATTTTCTTTATGTTAAAAATTCCTTTAGATCTTCATTGTAATAATCTTCTTTTGAATGCAAGTAGTCGTCACATTTCTTCTCAGAGATAAGCTGCCACCATTCTAGCTAGTCTTTCACTCTGTATTTCTATAGTTTTGTACATTTCGCTCATTAATAGAAATTGTGTATTACTGTATATCTATGTTTATTGCAACATTTCTGTGTATCTCGCAACATCAATGTACATTTCTTTATTATATCTCCTCTCTCATTTCGTGTCGAAAATAATCCAGATCATTTGAATATGTCAAAGGTTACAAACTTCTTCAACCACATTGTAATGAAATTATTATTATGAGAGATGTTAAATTTGATGAAAATCTCTTATCCTACAAGCCCAATTCGAAGATTATGCCTTCTTCAGCCTACAAGTCATCTTCGACATTTGTGCCTTGTTTTGTTCCTATTCTGGTTTCTTCTTCAGATGATGGCAACGAGGATGAAAATCCACCTCCTGCTACTCACCTTCCTCCAGATGAGTCCATTGAACTTGAACCATCACTAGCACCACCACTTCTTGGATGGGTCCGTTCAACACGAGAAACCACTAGTGATCTTGTCGGTGTTCCTTCAGATTACTGTCAGACACATTCACTATTCCAGTGAACCTCTTCACTTTTGGCTCATGTTTCAGAGACTCATGATTCAAAGACATTTGCAGAAATCTTCATGTCATCCATATTGGGATACAACAATGAATGAAGAGTATCGTTCTTTAATGAGAAATGATACTTGGGATCTTGTACCTATTCCAAAAGGAAGAAAACTTGTGAGATGTAAATGGGTCTACAGAACTAAGTATGCTTCGGATGGAAGTGTTGAAAGGCACAGGGTTCGGTTAGTTGCCAAAGGATTTTCCCAAGTTGAAGGAATTGACTATAATGAAGCATTTGCCCCTGTAGCAAAAATGAATTCCATTTGTCTTGTTCTTTCCCTTGCTGTCTCACATAAATGGGAGGTCCATCAGATGGATGTTAAATTCTCCTTCTTGCATGGGGATTTGCAAGAAGAAATCTACACAGAACAATCTCCTCGCTATGTCCAGAATGACTCTAGCCTTGTTTGTCAACTTAAGAAATATCTTTATGGTCTTAAGTAAGATCCCCGATCTTGGTATGCCAAAATGGACAACTTTCCTATTGAAATCATATTTTTTAGATACCATTGTGATCCTAATGTCTATACCAACAAAGTAGGAATCCATCTCATAATCCTTGTCCTTTATGTTTATGACGTTATCCTTACTGGTAGTGACTCAAAACTTTTATATTTGAAATGACAAACTTGGGATTTTTGCACTATTTCCTTGGCCTTCAAGTTTTTCAAACCAATGAAGGAATTTTTCTTTCCTAGTCTAAGTATGCTTGCTAATTTTTTCGTTGCTTCTACATGAAAGATTGTAAACTAACACCTTCTCCCTTCCAATCTGGAGTCAAGCTTGTTGTCACCTGTACTTCTCTCGAAGTTGATGCCACTTGGTACCATCAGTTAGTTGGTAGCCTCTTATACATGATTCATACCCGTCTTAATCTTTCCTTTATTGTCGGTCTTGTTTCTCGATATATGAAAACACCCCATGAAAGCATTTGGAAAGCAACTAAAATGATACTTCGGTATGTCTGGGGTACAGTTCAGTTCCTGATACATCACAGATCAGGGGGGACTCCTTTATTGGTTGGTTTGACTGATTCATATTGGGTCGGAGACCCTAATGATCAAAAGTCACCTGCAAATTATGTTTTCAGCCTTGGTTCAAGACCTGTCACTTAGGCCTGTAAGAAACAACAAGCTATTGCACTTTCTTTAGTAGAAGAAAAGTACCGAGCAACGATAAATGCAAGTCAGGAAGCCTTGTGGCTTCAACGGATCATTTCAGAGTTTGGATTCCAATAGAAGCATCCGACCACACCTTGGCGCAACAATCAGAGTGTCATCAAGCTCGCCAAAGACCCAGTTCAACATCAATGAAACAAACACATCAAGCTACACATGCAATTCATCAGAAAAATGATTCGTGATCAAGTAATTGAAGCACTCTTTTGCAATATAGAAGATCAAGTTGCAGACATTTTCACAAAGTCTCTTACATAAGTGAAGTTTTCCAAACTTCGATCTATGGTAGGCATTCAAGAAGCTGTCATTAAGGGGGGTTAGGCTACAGTGCCTCATTCCTTCTCCTATTGTGTCACTATTGTAAATCCTTCAATCCTATCCCAAGTTGTTCTTTAGGGGTGATGTTAGAATATTTAGACAGTTAAGAGTTACTTAATATCTACTTTGTCTAATGCGTCGTTGGGTAAAAATGTGTTTCTTATTGTGTTTCTTTAGTATTCATTTGTATCCATTTGTAGTTAGGAAATACGACGGTCATTATATGTTCCAGACATAGAGTGATCCAACGGTTCATATTCTCCTCGATCTTAACAACTACATTTATCTATGGCTTAACACTCGATTTCTCCATGATCTCTATTTAGAGAGCATGGAGCATAATTTTATGATGATCGATTGTGAGAAACTCTCTTGTAAATCTCTTTGTAAGATTTTTCTTTTGCATTAATAAATTACTCCAAGTGGCCACGTTGGCTGGGGCTGTGGATGTTTCCCCATAGGGGTTTTACCACGTCAAAATATCGATATGTTGATCTTTGATTTGGTTGTGTTAGTGGTTACTGAATGTGTTCCTCCTCTGTTGGAATACCTTGTTGTCAAATAATGACTAAGGATGAAGCTTGTGAATCTTGCGAGAAGAAATTTTTGTTGTATGTGCACAAAATGATGATTCTTCTTCTAAAAAAACAAGGATTCTTGAAGAGGTTCATCAAGAAGTTCAAAGGCATCATTATGCTATCTATGCTCTAATGACTAGAGTGGCGCATGTTGATGATACATGGAGTTTTGAAGAATATCAAGGAAAACTCGAATGGGACACTACAATGAAAGAGGATATGACTTTTTAATGAAGAATCAAACTTCAGAGTTGAGTCCTCTTCGAGAAAGTTGAAATCTCATTGGCTGCAAATAGGTATACAGGGCCATGTTCACATTTGATGTAGCAATTGAGAATCATAAGGCTAGGTTGGTTGGGAAATTATTCTCATAAAGAGAAGCTAATGACTATACTGAAACATTCTCTCATTCTCTCCTCTTTGCTAAAATGACCACAATTTTCATTGTAGTTTCTCTATCCACAAAATTTGGTTGATAAACTCATCAAATGGATACCAAGAGTGCTTTCTACATGGTGATCTACATGGAGAAAGTTATATGCAATAATCCCTTGTTTTTAGGAAAAAGTTGGCCAAGAACATCTTGTTTGTAAGTTAAAGAAGCCTTTGTTTGGATTGAAACAAAATCTAAGATCTTGGTGCTCCAAAATTAATGAGCACTTCTTGAAGAAAGGATTCAAGAGAAATACTTATGATTTTGATCTTCATGTCAAAAATTGCAATGGTGATATTATAATTGTTGTCCTCTATGTAGATGACGTAATCATTACATGTAGCATTGTAAGCCATGTTTATAACTTCAAGAAACATTCGAAGGCGGAATTTGATATCAAAGATTTTGGGTTATTAAATTATTTTCTTAGTATCTAGGTTTGGTAGGAGAAAGAGAGGATTATTCTATCCCAACCAAAATATTTATTTGATCTATTGAAGAAGTTTGAAATGGAGAATTGTAATTCTACTCCCATTCCAATTGAAAGAAGGTCCAAGTTGAGAAGAAACTCTTATCTCTGAAAAATTGGATGGTACACTATATAAACAATTAGTTGAAATTTTATATCTAACTACCATTAGACAATATATTACATATGCAGTTGGAATGGTTTGTAGGTTCATTTCTCATACTCATCAAAGGAACGTAGTAGCTTGGACTTGAGAATCAATATGGTGGTAATGTTCAATTGGTTGTGAACACATAATCTAATTGGGAAAGAGATGATGATGACAGAAAATCAACTTCTTGATATATCTTTCACATTTATTTGGGAGCAATTTTATGGAATAACAAGAAGCAATCTACAATCTCTTTATCTTCAACATAAACTAAATATGAAAGTTCAACGCAAGAAGTTATATGGCTAAGAAGTATCCTTGTTAAATTTAATCATTGTCAAACAAAGGATACAACTACTTACTAGATAATCAAAGTACAAAACAATTAACAAAAAATCTAGTTTTTCATGCAAAAACCAAACATATTGAATTTCATCATCACTATGTTCATAAATAAACACAGAAAGGAAACATCATATTAAATTATTGCAAAACAAAAGTCCAACTTACTGATATATTTACTAATCCATTGAGTATTATAAAATTTGTAAAGTTTAGAAACATGTTATGGATTAAAGAGGTATGTTCTTAAGAAAGTGTAACATTAAGGAAGTGCAACATTAAGGTAGATTGTTATTGTTTAAACACTGAGAATAAACTTAAATTGAAATCTTTTATTATATTTTTGGCAATGGACAAGTCTAGAACATAACATTAAATGAGAGTCCCATGGGCGGGAAGGATCTAGATAGTAAACGCTTTTGGCTTCTTCCTCTCAGTATGTACATTTTGTTAAATATAATGTAACCCCAACAGTCTGACTGTACAATGCCAGCTATCCTAGCTAGCTGTACTATCATTTCTTGATTTGCTTGAGCCTATTTAGCTCAGCTATTTTCCCTTTTCTCAGAGTACTCTTTCACTTGCATTCCTAATATACTGAATTCTATTTCTGCTCTGCTCTCACTCTTTGTATTCTATGTTTCTCATTTTATCATGGTATCAGAGCTTCAGCAATAAGCCTCTTCACACAGTCTGGAGAGCAACCCGATCCTTAACAACGCAGAGTTTACACTGTGAACGAGAGCATAGGGTGCAAGATTCTTCACAAAGCCTGGAGAGAAATCTGTAGTCCGCCATCCACTCAAAAGATTGTCACAGAAAGAGCACACGAGGAAGCAGAGCGCAATATGCTCAAAAGATTGAGGAGTCAGAGCTGCAGGAGGCAGAAACATTTGAAGAATTCAAAGAAATTCTTTCAAAATCATGAAAGATTGTTGCACAAGGAAGAAACATCTAAAGATCTCGTGAAAATTCTTTCAAATTAGTGAAAGATTGTTGCAGAGGGCAGAAACATTCAAAGAATTCATGAAATTCTTTCAAATTCGGGAAAGATTCATGAATTTCCTTCCTCGTGAGAAACTCTTTGCAGAAGCAGCAAAGAACACGCTAAAGGAGCAAAGGACAGACAGATGCATTCGTAAGATCGGTCCTGCTAATAGATCTAAGGCGTTAATCGAGTTCAAAAAGAATGAGGAGAGAGTAGAAAAGGAAAAAGATTTTCAGTCGTCAAATTTTGTGCAGAGAACCGATAGCCGTCGGATCTGCGAAAAGTGCACGAGGTTTAGTCCTCTAAAGTGCACAGGAGAATAGCCGAATCGCGAAATCCCGAAATCGCAGGGTGAAATTTTGGCATTTCGAACACCAAGACTTGGAGCAGCAAGGGGTCGTGGAGTCGTTGCCTGGAAAACTCCCGATTCACAAAATATCGAAGGAATCCAGACCGTTGGATCTGGAGCACGGTGGCCTAAGAGCCATTGGATCAAAGCAAAGGAAGAAAGATCTGAACCGTCAAATCTAGCACTAAGGTCCATGAGTCGTCGGATCTAGGAAAGGTGCACGAGGTTTAAACCTCGTCTCAGCAGAAGGAAGTGGAGTCCTTAGACTTCGCAAGCCGTCCTGAAAGGATCGTGAGTCGTCCATTTCGGAGGACAGGTGTCGAAGATCTATATGTATCGAGACTTCGGGTACTAGGAGATCAAGGAGGAAGGAGTCATGAGACAAGAAGTCTCGATTCTCGAAATCGCGAAAGAAGTCGTGATTGAACGAGCAGTGGAGATTTCGGCATTTTGCACACCGGGAGTCCGGAGGACCCAGGATCATTGCATCCAAACTGTCGAAGTCCCGAATCATGAAATCCCGAAAAGGCATTCGAGAGGAATAAGGTGCCAGGATATTTCGTGTTTCGGCATATTTGAGGGAAAGAGAACCGTCGAAGTGCCTGCATCGTGAAGTCCCGAATCACGAAATTCTGAAAAGGCATTCGAGAAGGATAGGCACCAGGATATTTCGGGTTTCGACATATTGAGGGACAGAAAACCGGCGGAGTGCCTGCATCGTGAAGTCCTGAATCGCGAAATCCTGAAAAGGCATTCGAGAAGGATAGGCACTAGGATATTTCGGGTTTTGGTCACATAGACGAAAGCTAAGGGCCAATACAGGGTTGTTAAGCGCTTTTCGGCATTTTGGCGGCCGAGAGTTGTGGAGACAGGACATTGGAGGACTCGTATACAGGAGTCCTGAAGTGTGAAAGGCCGAAGTCGAGACTCGCGAAATCTCGAATCGTGAAGTTCCAAAGTCACTGCAAGAAATTAGTTTACGCACAGGAAACAGGTAAACACGAAATTTTTCTAACATTTTTTTTTCTATTGTGTTA
This sequence comes from Picea abies, assembly GCA_900067695.1. NCBI lineage: Eukaryota > Viridiplantae > Streptophyta > Pinopsida > Pinales > Pinaceae > Picea > Picea abies. The sequence goes on from CBVK0100672564.1 coordinate 18,764, forward strand.
TATTCTTTAAAGATGGCCACGTCTAGCAATTTAGGACCAACTCAAGGCCTGATTCTTCTTGGAAAGAATTATGAGTTTTTGTCTCTTCGAATGAGATCCTTCTTGCAAGCACAAGAGTGCTGGGATCCAGTGGATCTTGGATATGTGGAACCAGATCCAGCAGATCTTGCCACCATGTCAAACCCACAGAGAAATGCTCAGGAAACACAAAGGAACAGAGAGAATAAAGCCAAACTTTGGATTCAAAATTCAGTGGATGACTCGATTTTCTCAAAAATCACAAGCACTGGTACTTCAAAACAGGCCTGGGACATCCTTAAATCAGCCTACCAAGGAAATGACAGGGTCAAAACAGTGAAACTGCAGACCTTGAGGACGCAATTCGAGACTTTAAGAATGACAGAGTCTGAAAATGTGGATCAGTTTATGACGAGAGAGTCATGGGAATCGTAAACTAGATCAGGTTGACTGGTGAAACCATCCCTGATCAACGCATTGTTGAGAATGTCCTCAAAAGTTTATCAAAGAAATTCGAAATGGTTGTTACAGCAATCCTTGAATCCAAGGATCTATCACGTTTTTCAACAGATGAACTAATTGGTTCCCTGTTGACACATGAGACCAGACTGCATCTCACAGATGAGTCAATCGCCAATGCCTTCAAAATTCAATTCTCCTTCAGCAGAGGGAGAGGTAGAGGTCACCAAGGACGAGAGAGTACTACAAGTAACCAACACTCAAGTGGAGGTAACAGAGAACAGAACCAGAATCAAAATTTCCAAGGTCACAGACAACATCACCAGAATCAGAATTTCTAGCCTCAAAGAGGCAGAGGGAGAAGATCAAATGACAAATCAAGAATACAATGTTATTACTACAAAAAGCATGGGCATTATGAATCTGAATGCAGGAAGAAGTAAGCAAATCAGCTCTCAGGCAGAGCACATGTGTCAAATCATACAGGAGAAACCTCAAGATGTATGTTTCTCTCCTGCCACAAGACTGAAGAACAACCTAAAGATCTCTGGTTGCTAAACAGTGGATGCATCAATCACATGACAGGTAACAAAGATTTACTTTCATGCATTGATTCTTCAATTTCATTTGATGTTACACTTGGAAATGATTTTTTAGTCAAAATTCAAGGAAAGGGAACTGTACCTATTCTTACTAAACAAAATGTAAAGAAGGACATAAACAATGTTTATCATGTTCTAGATCTGAAACATAATCTGCTAAGTGTAGGACAGCTCATTGAACATGGCTATACGGTACTTTTTGAGGAAGCATCTTGCAGGATATATGATAAAACCCCCAGCAGAAAATTGATTTCTAAAATCCACATGACTCAAAATAGGATGTTTCCCCCAACCCTCAGAACTGCAAATATGATCCAAAGATATGCACAAAGTGCATCCACCCCCAATGAAACTATGGTTTGGCATACAATATTTGGACATATACCCTTTCAGAGTCTCAGTCTTCTATAGAAGCACTCCATGGTAAAGGGTCTCCCTATCTTTAAAGAGCAAAATTCCCCATGTGACTCTTGCATACATGGAAAACATAAGAGAACTAGTTTTCCACAGTCCTCCTCTCAAGCCAAACAACATCTCGAACTTGTTCACACTGACCTATGTGGACCAATGAAAACAGAGTCAATAGGTGGTAGCTTTTATTTTCTAACGTTTATTGATGACTTTAGTAGGAAAATATGGATCTATTTTCTTAGACACAAGTCTGACACTTTTGCAAAATTCAAAGAATTCAAAGCAGAAGCTGAAAAACAGAGTGGCAAATATATAAAAGCGCTCAAGTCCAATGGAGGAGGAGAATACAACTCCAATGAATTTGCAAATTTTTGCAAATCACAAGGCATTATCATGCAAACTACAACCAGGTATACTCCAGAACATAATGGAGTGGCTGAAAGGAAAAACCAGACAATAATGAACATTGCAAGAAGCCTACTCAAAGAGAAATGTTTGTCAAATACTTTTTGGGTTGAAGCAGTAGCATGCTCAGCTTATCTCTTGAATAGATCTCCAACCACAAGTTTAAAGATGAAAGTCCCTCAAGAAGCATGGAGTGGTACAAAGGTAAATGTTGCACATCTAAGGACATTAGGATGCATAGCATATGCTCACATACCTTTCGAATTAAGGAAGAAACTGGATGATAGAAGTGAGAAATGTATCTTTACTAGATACAGTGAAACATCTAAAGCTTACAGGATTTACAATCCAATCTCAAAGAAACTAATTCTCAGCAGAGATGTAAAATTTCTGGAAAACCAACTCTGGAACGAATCTGAAAATCAGCAAATGGACAGTCAAAATCCATTGTTGTCCAGTTCTGAAAATACAGAAAATTCAGGACAGCCAATACCTCAACCTGCTCTTCCAAGATTGCAAGTACAAGGACAACCTGAAAATTCTCAGGATAACTCAACTTCAAGTAGAGACTCATCCTCTAAACTTTAAAATCAGAGAACTCGAGGTTTGAGATAAATCCATCAGTAGTTGGATAACATTGAACAACACAATCTTTTTGCATTAATGTCATGTCAACCTACGTCTTTTAAAGAAGCAACTAAGGAGCCACATTGGGTTCAAGCCATGAACCAAGAGATTGACTCCATTGAGAAGAACAAGACATGGGATCTTGTTGATTTGCCCAGACACAAGAAGAGTATTGGTGTCAAGTGGGTTTACAAAACTAAACTCAATGAAAAATGGCAGATTGAAAAACACAAGGCAAGACTTGTTGCCAAAGGATTCTCACAACAACCAGGTACTAATTATAGTGAAACTTTTGCTCCAGTAGCAAGATTAGACACTGTAAGGACTCTACTGGCCATAACAGCCCAACACAAATGGCAAGTATACCAGATGGATGTCAAGTGAGCTTTCCTGAATGGTTTCTTAGAAGAAGAAGTTTATGTCGATCAACCACCTGGATTTGAATTCCAAGTGCATCCAGCTAAAGTATATCTATTGAAGAAAGCCTTGTATGGCTTAAAGCAAGCTCCAAGAGCTTGGTACAACAGAATTGACACTTACCTGATCAAAAGTGGTTTCAGCAGAAGCCAAAATGAGCCAACTCTTTACACCAAAACAGATCAACACGGTAAAATTTTGATTGTATGTTTATATGTTGATGACATGATATATACTGGAAATCTTGAGTTAACCAGTTTTAAACATGCCATGCAATCTGAGTTTGAGATGACAGATCTTGGCGTAATGAAATATTTTTTGGGGATTGAGGTTAATCAATCAACCAAAGGAATTTTTTTCTGTCAAAAAAAGTATGTAGCAGACATCATCAAAATATTCCGCATGGAAAAATGCAATCCAGCAGAAACCCCTATACCCCTAGGCACAAAATTGAGGAAGAAAGATGAAGGCCCTACAGTGGACCCTACCCTGTACAAAAGTTTAGTAGGCAGTTTGTTGTATCTTACAGCAACTAGGCCTGATATTATGTATGCAGCCAGCCTTGTTTCTAGATACATGGAATCCCCCAAAGATTCTCATTGAAATATGGTGAAACGAATTCCGAGATTTGTTGCAGGAACTCTCAATTTTGGCTTATGGTACACTAAATCTAATGATCATCATCTCTCTGGTTACACAGACAGTGATTTTGCAGGCCGCCTAGATGATAGGAAAAGCACCTTAGGACATGTTTTTCACCTGGGCACAAACCTGATTTCATGGGCATTAAAGAAGCAACCAATTGTATCAATATCTTTTGTAGAGGCAGAGTATGTCACCGCTACCTCAGCTTCCTGTCAAGCTGTGTGGCTGAGAAGAATATTGAAAGATATGTCACATACAGAAAAGGATCCAACTTCTATCTTCTGTGACAACACCTCAGCAATTGCTCTATCCAAAAATCATGTGTTTCACAAGAAAAGCAAACACATTGACACTCGTTTTCACTTCATCCACGAGCTAGTCAATAATGGTGATATTGCACTTCAATTCTGTGGCTCTTGAGACCAGCTTGCAGATATCTTCACAAAGCCACTGGGAAAATCTGTTTTTGATTTTCAAAGACAACACTTGGGCATCATCAGGTTGAGTTTAAGAGAGAGTGTTAAATATAATGTAACCTCAAGAGTCTGACTGTACACTGCCAGCTGTCCTGGCCAGCTATACTATCATTTCTTGATTTGCTTGAGCCTATTTAGCTCAGCTATTTTCCCTTTTCTCAGAGTACTCTTTCACTTGTATTCCTAATATACAGAATTCTATTTCTACTCTGCTCTCACTCTTTGTATTCTCTGTTTCTCATTTTATCACATTTTTCCTATAAATAGAAATCAATGGAAACCATTTTGTGTGGCTTCCAGTTTCATTATTTCAAGTTGTAGTCTCTACTTGTCTTCTCTATTTCATCACCTTCTCTATTTGCTACTTTTCCAGTTAGAATAAAAGATGGAGAAATCCTAGATGGGATGCGGTGGTAATGTTTATCACATTTAATGAGGTTATATTTGTTTAATATGTGATCGTAAAGAGAATGAAAATCATACTGCTAGGGTTTACTTATAAGAAAGTCTAAACATTCCATTTTTGTTACATCGCATTATATTGTGTCACGACATGGGCCAATGGTAAAAGTCACTGTACATTTTCGAGTGACCAACAAGGGAGTTCTTGTTGTTTGTACCCAACCTAGGTGGTATGACTTAGGATGGTCTATTGTTGGGAGATTCAAGGCAAAACACATGAAAATGACTTTTTTTAAGAACAGAGCTTGAGGCGGAGCTACAACAACACCTCCCATCCTCTTTAATATTGTAATGTGTCTTGCACTAGCTCACCTGGTTAAAGTTGTTTTATTAAGAGGCCTTGTGTTCAAGTTTATTTTATTTTACCTTTTGAACAAATTTTTGTATTCATTGTAAAATATGTTTCCATTAAATTATAAAAGTGAATCACTATAAAGTAGCTTTAATATTTATTTTTTAGTTCATTTTTGTATGCAACTTCAATTTACAAATTAACTTCGTTGTAAAAATGATTCCACTTATTCTATAAAAGTGGATCACTTCATAAGTAAGTTATTTGTAAAAGTGAATTTATAGTACACAGCTAGATAAGGACGAGCATCAAAACATGGACCAACTCTCTTTGGTTACCGTTTATGCCTTTTTTCAAAAGAGAATAACTTTCACATTCGACATCCATTTTCAGTGTTGTGTTTTTTTTAAATAGTCTATCTTTTTGAGAGATTTCCATCCAAACCATCAATTTCATCTTTTAAATCCATATTATCTGCATAGTTTAATATAACTTCTCCCAATGATCTTTTGCTTACCAGTACGAGCTACTTCTCATGAAAATTTCATATAGATGATGTAGTAAGAAGTAAATAATTGTACTAGATTACCTTGTGAAAAGAACAAGATCCCAATGATGATGAAAATAAATCTGAATTGGATGATAAGAATGACAAAGCACATGAACTAATCAGAATGTTTATCTTTTCATATTCAAGGTTTCACCTTCAAGGAATTGATGCCCCGGATGAAGCTTTGAAAAATCTTGAAGATGTGTTTTGTAAACACAATCTTGTTCAAGCCCACCATATTTAAAACTAGTTAATGACTTTAAGTCCCAATGATTTTTCGTGCATTGAATATTATTTATCTAAGTTCAAAACACTTGGAATTTTATTTATAGACTACAAAATACATCACGCATATATTTTATTCTTTCCAATCTTGGTAGTGCATACTTTGTCTTTGTATCTACTTTTTATGCCACTAGAGAAGCTCTAGGAAGTGCATATAAAGAACCCTCTCTTGATTCTTTTTGTGATTCTCTTGTTCGAGAGAAAGATAAGATTGTGAAACATGGATTGATCAACATTGCAAATACATCCAACAAAACCTTAGTGGCCCACCAAAAAGATAAATCTAAGAATCCCAAGAAGCAACATCCTTGCCATGGCAAGAAGCAAAACAAGAGTACCAATTCCTCTCAGCCAACTTCTACTCCTAATGGTGACAAAAAGAAATACAAAAGTAAGAAAACTGACACACATTACAAATTTTGTGGGAAAAATGGTCTTGTGGAGTCTAAATGTTTTAAAAATATGGAATCCTTTGAAGCATCTATGAAGAAGCATACCATCAGTATTGAGTCTTCTTCTTCTTATCAACATGCACTTTCTGTCTCTATTTTCTCCTTAAATGCAACTTCTACTTCTACTTCTTCTTCTAATGGGTGGCTTGTGATTCTGGAACATCCTATTATATGTCTATAAATAAATCCATATTTTATTCTCTTAACAAATGTAAAACCGAACAAATATTTGTTGGTGATGATAGATATCTTAGTGTTGTAGGGTCTGGAACAGTTCAGGTAGATAATGGTCATTTTATTGATGTATTGTGTGGTCCAAGTTTTTCGTGCAACCTTCTTTCAGTGTATCAAATCATTCATTTAGGTGAAGGTAAAACCATATATTTTTCACCTTACCAAGTCGTAGTCAAGGATTTAAAATAAATTAGCATGTCCTAGAAACTGGAATTGTTGATGATATTACCACATTGGATAAGTTTGACAACTTTGGGTCATCATCTTTAGCATTAGTTTTTATTGCTCATAGTGATGGTTTGAACAAACTTTGGCATGAGCAGTTTGGTCATCTAAACTATCACTCATTGCAGCAACTATGTAATCAACATATGGTGACCGATCTTCATCTTGTTTTTTGCATAGACAATGTTTATGTCGGTTGTGTTTTTGACAAATATCATTGGGACAATTTTGACAAATGTGCCTCTTGGCATGCCTCGACCCCTTTGTGGCTTGTTCAAAGTGATTTGTGTGGTCCACTTCCTTCTCCTCCTTTCTCTGGGTACAAGTACTTCTTAACTTTCATTGATGACCTCTCCATAAGCACTTGGGTTTAATTCTTAAAACCCAAGAGTGAAGTTTTTGATAAGTTTTTGGCTTACAAGGTCCGTGTAGAAAAACAATTTGGACACCTACTTAAAAGATTAGGAACAAATAATGGAGGTGAATATGCGAACAAAAAATTTACAAGTTACTGCACTGGACAACACATTCATATGCAACATATAGTTCCATATACACGACATCAAAATGTTGTTGCCGAGAGAAAGAATCGCACATTAAAGGAAATGACTTTGTATGATCCAATCTAAAGTATTAAGTCTTTATTCTTCTACAAAAGTCATCAACTATGAAAATTACATAGTAAATCCCACACCCATAAAGGCTTTAAAAAATATAACACCACAAGAAACATGGAATAAAATTACTATTTAGTAGTGTGGCATGGGCTTACATTCTTGATTAGATAAGGAAAGCATTGTAGCCTAAAAGTGAGAAGTGCATTTTTTTTTGGATATTCTAAAGATGTCAAAGGCTACTAACATATTCAATCTCATTCCAATAAAATTATTTTTAGAAGATATATTAAATTTGATGAAAATATCTTGGTCTGCGAGCCTAATTCAACATTTGTATCATCTTTGGCCTGCGAGCCATCTTCAATGTTTGTGTCATTTTCTGTTCCTATTCTGGTTTCTTCTTCTTCTTTAGATGATGGCAGTGAGGATGAAAAACCACCTCCGCCTTATCCCTTTCCTCCACATAAATCCATTGAACATGAACCTGCACCATCACCACCGCTTCCTAATTGGGTCTATTCAATATGAAAAACAGTTAGTGATCTTATCGGTGATGCTTAAGATCAGAGTAACACACATTCATATTTTTAGCAAGCCTCTTCTCTTTCGGCTCAAATTTCAAAGACTAGTGATCCATACACATTTGTAGAATCTTCAAGTCATCAAGAATGGGACACAACAATAAATGAAGGGTATCTCTCTTTAATGGCGAATGATACTTGGGATCTTATGCCTCTTTAGAAAGGAAGAAAACTTGTCAGGTTTATATGTGTGTATAGAACTAAGTATGCATCAGATCGAAGTGTTGAAAGACACAAGGAAGAACTAGTTGTCAAAGGGCTCTCTCAAGTTCAAAAGAATAGACTATAATTAAACCTTTTCCCCGATGGCCAAAATGAATTACATCTTCCTTGTTCTAGCCCTTGTTGCGTCACATAAATGGGAGGTCCATCATATGGATCTTTTATATTCCTTCTTGCATGAGAGTTTGCAAATTGTTATTAAGGGGGTAGAGGCTCTAATGCTCTGTTCGTTCTCCTATTGTGTAGGGTTTATAAATCCTTTATTCCTATCCTAAGTTGTTCTTAAGGGGGGATGTTAGGGAATTTAGACACTTAGGATTTAGTTAAGATCAACTTGGTCTAATGTGTCATTAGGTTAAAGTGTGTTAGTGTGTTTATTAATGTGTTTATTTGGTATGCATTAGTATGCATTTGCAATCTTAGGATCACTATATGTTCTGGACATAGAGTGATCCTACTACTCATATTCTACTCAACCTTAACTACTACATTGATCTCTGACTTAACACTCAATTAGTCCATGATCTCTATTCAAAAAGTAGTATTTCAACAAAGAACTAACCATTATAAACATATACTTAAGAACTAAAATATATATATAAGAGGCAACTTGAATCTATAAATCCCTAGACTTGGTATGCATCCCTAATTTGTGTTGAAAGCAACCGGATTTCTGTTCCCACTAAATTCGCTGCAAAATTGAACTGCAAGGAGCTAGCCGCAATAAAATCCATGCAACCCCATGCAGATTGCATGGGCTCCTATCTAGGAGATATAGAAATAACCTGGACAGTCTGGCCACGATTAGAAATAGTTGTTGCTGCCAGAATGTGGAGAATGGTAGTGATTAGAAACCACCCGGACAACCGACCACTATTATAGAGAAAAACACTCAAGAATACGGAAAAAAACATTCCCATTAGGGTTTTCTTATAACAACCAGGAAGCAAACCTAAACCTAAACCTGCTTATTCTTATAAACACCAGAACGCAACCTAAACCTGCTTACTACTTGACATGAAATTACCATCTTCTTCCTCATCTTTCAATTGACTTGGCAAATGTACCCACTTGATTATACGAAGTGGTCTCGCAGACTAGGCCTTGTATTCGGATTAAACCCTATATTAAAAGTTGGGAGAGGGAATAAGTGCGATAGAAACCCAAGAATTAGAAGTTGAGAGGAAACAACACAGGGAAGAAGCCCATGCAAACATCATCGTAAACCTTCAAACAAAAAAATTATTAGACACCATTTGATGATGTCAGTCATAGAGTTTGTTTGGTTTTTTATATTTTCAAGGTGTTCAATATAGAAAGTTTATCTTTGTACTAGATTATGGTTGCACTCCAATCAAAATTTTAACGCTCATTTTAAAGGTTGAATGGTTTTGCTTAAGTTGATATTATTCAGTAGATTATAAATTTTGTTTTTTCTACGAAGACTTGATATTCATGAACTATATTTACACTAAACAAATTATTATCTTGAAATGAAATCATACAGATATGTCGACGTAATAATTATTATTATATGACTTGGTTTCTTTGTAACTTGGTTTTAATTTTGTTAAAATTGTAGGAACGGATATTAACCGAAGAGAATGCTTTCCTCAGTAAAAGGGTGAGATGAAATTTGAATATAACTATTGTGAAATTGCAATTTTGATTATTTTTATTTATTTATTTACTTTTAATTATTGTTATTTATTTATTTTTTGAAGTTTTAAGTTATTTTCTATTTTATTTATTTCAGTTTGTCGATCCTCTCTACGAGAATGGTTCCGTTTTGACAACTCCTGCAAATGGATTAGGAAGCATCCAAAATAGTGAAGTCGAGACTCAACTTGTTATAAGACAGCCGAGATCATTTTCTTGTTAATACTTCTCATTGATTTTTTACTGATAATAATAAATCTATTATATATTATTAATAAAAGGTAAAGGCACCTCATTGTTCAGGAACTTAAAAAAACTGTCATCAATGGAAATGGACGTTTAACCAATAAGCCAAACTCCGTCTTCCAAAGAAGTACCATAATGAGAATAAGACTCATCAGTAATACATATTCAAAGTTCTCTTCTGGAGTTTTCTTCTTTCAATATATTATAATTTAAATAAGCATAAAGAATAGTGTGGAGTATTATAGAGACAACAGTGGAGATTTATCTGATGTTTTGGATCGACTCTGACGTGTGTATATAGGTAACATTTTATAACTTTTTAAAATAATTTATAAAAACATCTGTTACCAGTTTTGATTTATAAAATTATATATTTAATTTATACTAAATTGTTGTTTTTTTAGTTATTAATATTATATTAAATTTAGGTATGTCATCTATCATCTCATTATACGAAGCATTGGCATTACACATCCAGTTTTGATTTATAAAATTATATTTTATATATTTAATTTATATTAAATTGTTATTTTTTTTATTTTTTAATATTATATTAAATTTAGTTATATCATCCATCATCTCAGTATACGAAGCATTGGCATTACACATCTTTTTTATAACGATGTGTACAATAACCTTCTTTCTATATGTGTAAGAATCATTGGCATTACACATTTTTCTGTGTAATTATTATTAATTTAAAATTAAATATTATACATATGTTTATATGTTTAAAAATTTTGATTTCTTATCACCATTTATATTATGTTTGTAGTGTTTTTAATTTTTGTTAGTTAAAGTGAGTTTTGTTTGTTACACCATTTAATTTCAAAACCCATAAAATCCAATTATATTAAAGGTTGATGTTTAATTTAAATTAACATTCAAATTAAAAAATTTAGTTTGAATATATAAGTATAGAGTATACTGCTTGGTATTTGTTTTTTAAGTTTTATGATTTAGAGGATGAATTTTAATTTTTGTTATATTTGGATTTAAAAATATTATAGATAAATAGTTAGATTTGTGATATAAATTTTAAATTATATTTTATTATTTAAATTTATAAAAAAAAAAATTAATTTTTTTTAATAATAACTTTGATGATATGTATAAATTACAAATAGATAAATCATAATAATAAAAGTAATTCATACAGTTTTACTTCTAATGTGTATTATTAGAGGTTTAAAGAAAACCAATATTCATGATGATTAATAGTGTTAATTCTAATAGGTAGTTAGTAGGATGTCTAGTGTATTATTAAAGGTATTAGAGACTTAAAGAAAACCAATACTCATGATGGTTAATAGTGTTAATTATAATGGGTAGTTAGTAGGATGTCTCCTGTATTATTAAAGGTTTAAAGAAAACCACTATTCAAAATGATTGATTAATAGTGTTAATTCTAATTGGTATTTATTAGGATATATTAATGTAAGTTAGTAAAAGTTTGCATTCTGTGAGATAGTAAGTACATGTAATAGTTTTATTTTCTTTTCATCTTTTAAATATGTTAACAAGGATTGTTGTTAATTAAAATTGAAGAGATGCTGTACATTTCATAGTTAATTTATTAATATTAATTTTAATATTATACAATGAAAAAGTTGAAAATCCAAACACGTCAAAATCTAGAGATATAAAGTATAGATAAATTTTCCCAAAAGGGAATTTTAAGAGGCTTATAGTTAGAAAACGAAAATCTATGTTTATGTTTGAGATGTACAAACAAAATGCCAAGTAAGAATCACCATGATTATTGAGATTTAATTTTTCAGTGGAAACCTTTAATGATTTTCCCTAAGTTATGGATTTATAGGAGCTTATAAGTGTCATATTTATCTTGTTTTCATGAGACAAACTTGGTAGTTGGCTGTCTTAAATATCCATTCGTGAATTTTATTCATTCATGGCATCCACCATTTCAAATGCATGCAAACGATGTTTTGGTCAGTTGAGTTTGAGGTTGTTGCTCAAGTCCAACATAATTTGGAAGACTAGCATTAACATGTTAAATAGGAAGAGGAATAGATGATTTGTTCCAAGATGAGTTCAAGCATGGAAAATGCAGTTCTTTTTTATTTTGTAATGACATGTTTTTTTGTATTTGTGCAAGATCTTGTTTTTGGTTGCACATTGTGTTCATCTCTCAAAAAGTCGTGCATGTTGGCATTTTTTGTTTCATGAGAGGCTTGTGTTTGGATGAGCTACCATTTATATCATAGTGTTTTTAGTGGAGTGAGATTTTCTACCAAGAAGGTTTCTCATTTGTGTATAGAGTAAGAAAAGATGAAAATATGTTTAATAGTGTGTATGGCCAAGGTTTGTTCTCATTATTGTTGGTGCATATGTACATGCACTCTGTTTACATGCATTGCTTACTTCAACACCCTTGTTTGCTTTAACACATTCATGCACACAGTAAATTAAGCTTACCTACCTTCTTTTTTTAATTTTTTTCTTTAATTAGATTCGTGGCATGCCTTTGCATGAATTTCTTCCCTCTATCTTTCTAAAGGGAACTTGTATTTGTATTCCTCGGAGATATTGTTTTCAAAAAGAAACCAAATACTAAGGAGTGAATAAAGATATTTTCCAATAGTTCAATTTTACTTCTTTGATCTGCGTACTTTTATTTAGACTATTGATCTTGGGTATTCTTATAACCACTAAATTTTCCTCTATGTTTCTAAAGGGAACTTGTATTTGTATTCCTCGGAGATATTGTTTTCAAAACGAAACCAATTAGTTAATGAGTGAATAAAGATATTTTCCAATACTTCAATTTTACTTCTTTGATCTGCGTACTTTTATTTAGACTATTGATCTTGAGTATTTTTATAACCACTAAATATTGAATCAGTAGCCAAAGGAAATAACATTTGTGTAGTTTGATTACTCAACCAAATCTCACATGGTACATGCGAGCCTAAGATATTTTGAATAATTTTTTTTTCACACGAGTGTTTTCTCTCTATTGAGTATTCGCTTCTCTTATATCATTGTTTAATATGGAGAGTCTCAAACATAGGAGAAATATCATATTTTAGGGGAGCTTCTTTATGGTTTCATTTTATAGTATGTGCCTCATTAAATATTCTCAGATGTGATTTGCACTACACAAATTCATGGATCTCTTATATCACTGTTTAATATAGAGAGTCTCAAACATAGGAGAAATATCATATTTTAGGGGAGCTTCTTTATGGTTTCATTTTATAGTATGTGTTTCACTAAATATTATCTCAGTTGTGACTTACACTACACAAATTCATGGATCTCAAATTTTTAAGACACTTATTCACTTTTTGTTTGAATCAATTTGTTACTAGGAATTTCATTGAGATTCACAGATTGTGGACCAAACACATTGAGATTAATATGCACTTCATTTAAGAGCTTATTCATGGGCCATGCATTGATCTGAGATACTTTCAAACAATGAAGCAAGTCACTGACATCTTCACCAAAAAATATTTTATACAAGGCAAGCAATGAAGCAAGTCACTAACATCTTCACCAATTTTTTTATTTTTTTTTAATAGAGGGCAAGTTCATTGATTTATGAGCTTTGTGGGGGTGTCTAAGGCTTCTTCTCCAAACAAGGATACAATTTTCTCGATCCTCTCAAGTGGGTTTTATCCCACCCGTTTTTTCCCTTTTTCTTTACGTTTGAGAGGTGTGTTTTGGTACATAGGTGTACCTAACATACCTATGTTACTAGGATATGGGTCTGTCAGATTTTTGAAAAGCTAGGATCCGACAAGGATACGTCAAGTACAAAATTATATAATAATACTTTTTAAATTAAAAAAAATATATTCAAAGTTTAGAATCAAAACATTCATGAATCACAACATTAGAATTGAAATCATTTATAAATAAGAACACTGAAATGATGTATCTTCCCTATACAAAAAGGATAATGCTATTATTCGGATAAATCATAATAGTAAATACAAAATGAGTTCCTTATCAATTATCACTCTACTAATGTGATAATGTAGTGTAGTTCTAACTACATATCCTGAAATGGGTCTACATCCTCATCATTTGCATATTAAAACTCTACATCATGAATAGACGATGGGGGACCAGGAATATTAGAAGTTGCAACAAAAGGATGAACTGGTGGTGTAACATCCTCAAGTAGGTTGAGATGAGTCATGGGATTCAATGTCATGTTTAAGTCAGCTATCTCAAGCTCATCTGACATCCTGCTCGGACCTTTCTTATACTCTAGACTAGTATGTGATAGAAGGCGAAGGTTGGAGTGGACATATACAAGATCCTCAACCTTTGTTGGTCCCAGTCTATTTCGCTTCACCGAATGGATGAAGCCATATGTGTTCCAATTCCTCTAAGTTGATGAGGAACTACAACTTGTGATAACAACCTTGTGGCAAAAGTTTAGAGATGAACACTGCCCTCGCAATGGAAGCCCCACCAATAGGATCCATATGACCTCGATCATCCATGGCTAGTGGATCTGAAAAGTTACCAATGGATTGTACAAATGCTCTAAATTTCTCGCGTACTTCCATTGCAATTTCCACATCCATATAGACTTTCCTCAAATTTGTCTTATATCGTTGTACCTCTTCAGAATCCTTGTTTGGGGATGTTCTACCAAGTAAAGACAAAATTTTGGAATGATATTATTTATGGTGTAGTGCATTGGCCAAAAGGTGTAATGGCGTGGTCATTTTGTTCCACCTGTTGGTAACTATGTCCTTCACTTCGTTGTAAAATACTTCAAAGGGGTGATGCAAAGAAGACGCGACCACACCTCTGTCGCACCCTCCTGCTCACAAGATCGCTTCAGTTTCTCCTCTTCTGAGCCTAGTTGGCTCTTTAGATTCCCTTGGGAATCTCTCCTGCGAATACCCGATCCATGGGTCCTCTCTTTCCTCACGGCCTTCAGCGCTTAACCAAGGTTATCCTCGACTCTGACGGCTCAGATTTATCCTCCTCGTGCACTCTCCTCCGACTGCTCCTTGGGCTTGAAAACCAACTGCCCAGATTCTATCGACCGATCCAACGGCTGCTATGCTCCTCCCTGAGCTTCATCCGCATCTATTCCTGCGCTTAACCTCTGCGCAGCTTCTCCCGATCCAACGACTGTCGAGATTTCCGAGTGAGATCTGTCGGCTATCGGTCTCCTCCTGCTGTGCCCTTCTTCTAGAGCTCCCTGGACATAGAATTTCAATGGTCCAGAATCTGTCCTCCTGTCGATCGAACGACTATCACTGCTCCTCCTGAACTTCGTGCGTTTCCTCCCTTCCTATTCTTGGAAGAATCTCTGAGTCTCAAAGGCCTCGACCTTTGTCTAATTACTTTGCGAGCTCCTCGAACTTGAGTCTCGCCGCATGTATATAACGTTTCCCTTCCTGAGCTTTCTTCTCCTTCCGAACCCTCTAAGGATTCTTTGACTCTTGTGTCTCTGCAGAGTCTTTGTGCACCTACAGTGCTGTCTCTCCTGAGCTTCTCACGAACACTTAGACCCCTTGAGGGATTTCTGTCCTTCTTCTCTCTCTGATGGAGAATGAATTGGATGCCGTCCTGGCTATCCTTCTGCTCAAGCCTCTTCTTGAGTGCTTCTGGGTATTCAATAACCCAGTGAAAGTTTCCTTAGTGGACCTTTCCTCCAACTTCCAGAACTCAAAGATTTCTTTCCTCTGTTGTGCCTGCTTGCACACTTTCTCGACGCCCTCCTGGCTGAGTCCCTTCCTGTCGCAGAACATTCAGCAGTTTTGTTCTCCTGTGCACTTATGCACTCGCTCCATGCCCTCCTGGCAGAGCTCCCACAGAATCCTCAGTGATTCTGGTCTCTTCGAACTCGCAATGGAATTCCTTCCTCTGTGAACCTTGTGCATGCGCTCAATGCCCACTTGGCAGAGCTCCTACAGAATCCTCAGTGATTCTGTCTACAACTGTGTTCTCATACACAACCTTGCCTCCAAGGTGATCAAAAACCTTGAGGTCTTCCTCCTGAGTTGTCGACTTCAGTCCTGTGCCTCAGCACGTCTTTGTCTGACTCCTCAGTGTTCAGAACTGCATCCTCAGTGCACCGGTACTCAGAGTCCCCAGCACTCTGTCACGCCCTCATGGCATGAAACCTCAAAGAGCTCTCAATTGAAATCACACGAACTCCTGCAGAATGCCTAACACACAACATACATCTACGGCACATATATATGGAACACACACAGACATCCATTCAACATAGAATAATGTAGGAAAAACTGTTGTTTGTATTAAAAATGGCAACAATGTCTGTATCCTTACAATGGTGTCCCTGAGCTCTCTCTGGATCCTCTTCTACACCTCAACTCTCTCAAAATGAGATCTGAAAATCTCTTTTACCTGAGGGGCTCATCGAGCGCTTCCCTCTAGGATTTACCTACCTTATTCAATTACAATCAATGGATATCTAGTCCAACGCCTGGATCTAGATCTCATCCGATCTATAATAAAGGTCGATCTACCTAATGCCTGCTCAAAGGCACGACTTTCCTGGCTCAACAGCGTACAACATTAAATTTACATTCATTTAAAATTCAAATGAGGCTGCGCCTCCCTTTTAGCATATGAATGCATGTGCGCTGACGTGGCTGGCTAGCTGGCTGGCTGATATGGAGAGATGCTCCTGCATCAAAGGGTCACTTTCACTTGCCTTGATAATTTCCCTTATGTTCTCCAACATACTATCTATGTTTTCATAGACTTCCCCCAGGAAAGACATATCTATGTCAAATGTCCTTACCATCGTCATGATTGGTTGTGTAAAATGTAGAAGCTATCGAACCTTGTCCTACAATGCATCATCAAGAATGATAGACTTAATTCTTTGTCCTCTATCAGACGTGCAATTCCTCCACGATTCCCAAATAGGATCGATGACCATCGCTTGCAATGCTTGTCTGACCTCTACAAGCCTCTTTACGACTAGAGTGTGGGAGGCAAAAGGGGTTTTAGCAACCTACATAAGTTTTGAAAAGTCAAATTTCAAATAAAAAATTGTATACAATCAAAATTAAGAATTCGTAATGCAAATAACATTGATTAAAAAGGGAGTACCTTCAATATCTCCAATCTTGCAAAACCCCTATATATATAGCTTGGGACATTGAATGATTGGTGATAAACATTTGAATTTCTTTTGATGATACATATATTTCGTTGATCCACTCAATCTCGCCAATCTTGGCAAGCATAAGGTTCAATGAATGTATTGCACATGGAGTCCAGAATATGTGATCTCACTGACCATCCATAATCAAACTTGTGCGTTGTTCGTGATGACTTGGACAACATTTTGTGACCCCGCACTTTCTATTGCATCAATCAAAATTGTGGAGATGAATGTTGCATCTTTCTCCACTCCGCTGCAATCAAAAGCCTTCAAAACATTACCCCTTGGGGGAATATTGCAATTACGTTGATCAAAGGGATATTTCTTTGGTCTCTCCATCCATCAGAAACAATGGACACCCCAGTTTTTTCCCATGTGTCACAAATTAACTGTAATTTTCTATCCACAGATTGTCTTTCTGATGTTAACAAAATGGTGCAGACCTTTTCATAACCGGGACTCTTGTACTTTTTTGGTGGTTCATTAATTGCCTTAATCATTTGTTCCCAATAAGGGGAACGCACCAAATTGAATGCTAGCGGATTTGCATAGATGTAATGGGATACATACTCATCAACTACTTCTCTGCCCTAGTTATTGAATGCTTCTTCTAAAGGTCCAAGAGTAAGTATTTTATTAGTTGTCACAACCGATCTAGATGACAACAGAGGCTTAGTTGTAGAGCCTTCGACAGGGATTTTTCCCTTAGCGAGTCTCCTATCAGCAACATCTTGTAAAGATAAATAGAAGTTAAGCTTTGCAAGACTCAAACCTAGCCCAAGTTTTCAATTTGAAAGATTTGGACCAATGCATACTAACACCCCTGTTTTAGTCTCCGCGGTGAGATGGCCCTTCACCCTAGTGTATGAGACATTTTTGACAAAACTGCATTCGTTGCATCTCCATTTGTATAAACCACCCTAAGTAGTTTTGCCAACAATTTCCACATATTAACATAAATGAGATTTTGAATCTTTATTGACAATGAATTCATGTGGTGCATTTGGCCCTTCACCTTGTTGATATTGTGATGGTTCCATGTTTATCACACTACATATATAATCAAATGTAAATTATATTTATAATTTATAATAGTAAATACATCATGACAGTGATAAGTGAAACAGTAAAATTGTTAAAACAATATAGAATAGCAATCCTAAAAGAATAAAAATTTTAAACAATATAAAGAAGCAAGCAAATTAAAATATATGTTTTATATATGAGTATGGAAAATTTGGTTATATTTGAAAAAGATTTAAAACTCACCCAAATGATAAATAAGACTAGGTCATATAGTAACTTCTTACTATGAAAATAAAAAATAAACATCTAAAAAAGGCTAACTTCTCATATAAAGTGATTCTATATATATATATATATAATTTTATAAATATTATTATTTATAAAAAAAATATAAATATATATAAATTATAATTTTACATAATGTGGTAAATTTTATAATGTCATGGTCCCATGTCTATTATTTATCTAATTATTATTTTATAAATCTTACATGCATGTTGTTATACTTTATAAAATTAAATTTATTTATACATTTAATTTATATATATTAAATATTTATAAATTTAATTTTATAAATATACATATTTATATATATTTTATAAAATTATATATATATATATATATATATCCTTAACATGGTTGGATTTTGTGTCCCCGCAGGTTTCGAACTGGTGACTTTAACATCACGGAGTGGCTTAACAACACACTTCGCCACCGACTGTCCTACACCTCGGGGACGGCTTATAATATAAATTTGATTGCACAAGAGATGTATGCTTATAGCCTGATAACAGACCAAACTTAATAAAATTTAATAAACTAGTTACTAAATAAACTTAATTAAATAAACAGAGACTAATCTCAAGTCACAGCCTTTTCGTTGGCCTCGATTTGACGATTCCTTGTTGCTCGTTGCTTTGACAACACTCTCTTTTCCGTTGGTTGCACTAAAACACTCGCCTCTCACTATCTTACAACAATCGCCTGTCGCCTTTCACTGTCGAAAGCATTGTTGCCTCTCACTGTTGGAATCACGCACCCAAAATCCCTCATCAGTCGCACTATGAAGAGTCAATCCTGTGCATTTTCATGGTGGGGTAGCGTTCGTATTATAGTGGGACATGGTTTCTAGGGTTAGACAATTGTCAAAACCCTAAACAAAACTGCCAAAGACAAAAATAAGAACCTGCGAAAATTTACATTATTTTGGAACCCGCCCGTGGTCGACTTTCGGGTCGTCGGATATGCCTCCAAAAACCTCGGATCCACCTCCTTTTCCGCCCAAATAATTCCGCAACAAAGGATATGGTTCCAATTTTTATGAAACATACGCTTGCCAGATCCCATGCAGATCCAGACGGATCTCAATCCGGATTCGGTTTTGAATCGTGGATGTGTGGATCCTAAACTTAAACCCCTTGTTTTCGCTATCATAGTCCTCAACTAAGTTGCATTGATGGGAGGGTGTTGGTGCATGTGTGCATGTTCTTTGCTTACATTAGACCCCTTGCATGCATTCCTTGTTTTTTGATTTCGTGCTTTCATGCACACAAGTAGTTTTAAGCTCCTTTTTTTTTAATTGCTTGCTTTAAGAAGAGATTTGGGGCATGGATTTATTTGTTTAATCTATCAAGCATGAACTTGTATTTGTATTGATTAAACCGGTATTTTTTTAAAGGGGAATTAGTGATTTCATGAGCATAGGGAACTCTTCTACAACAATGTGGTTTTACTTCTTTGACCTATGTTTTCTTCTATAGACTCTTGATTTTGGGCGGTGCCATAACCACTCCAGTGAAACGAAACAACGTTTATACATTTTAGTTACCCAACCAAATATCACAATTACGTGGCACTATATCTTTGAAAAGAAAAACAAGGAGACCCAATTCATGTCATTGCAATATATTATTAATAAGACCCTAGTATGTTTGTTGTTTGGAACTATTTTATGGCTAGTAAAAATCCTACTAGTTAAGGTACTGGAATCTTCCTTCAATTTGAGTAATTGTTTTGATCAAACACATGAGTCTTTGTTTTATCAATTTGTTCTACATACTTTACTGGGCCTCAATTTATTACCCCATTACCACTCTTGGGAAAGAGGCAAAACTTCATAGAGGCCTTCTAAGTCTTATTCAACCTTAGACAGTATTGGATGTGATTTCTCTAACATTGCAATAAAAATTTAGCATTCTTAACAATTGAATAGATTTTATTACAATGTTCACAAGATCAAATTATTCTATAAAAATGTAGGTGTAGAACTTGAGGAAACAAGTCGTTGTTTCAAGTCTAGCACAATTAAATGCAACAAATAACTCAAAAACATTACATGAGTCAAGGATTGGAAAGCGGGTCCCTTGAGGTGTGGTTGATGGGTGTTCCTATAATTAGGGCTCCTTTAGGGTTGATCAAGATTCCTTTGATTGGCGATTGTTGTTGACCCTTGACCAAGTTTTGGAGAGCCTTGGTCATGTTTCACCACTTTTGGGACTTCGACGATCTAGTCGAAGACGGAGCGCCCAGGCAAAGTGAAGATCACGGGATCTCGCCCCCTTTTACAGGATTTTTCAGTTTAGGGTTTATGTAACGGGTAGGGGATGTCGATCCATGAGTCTTAACCATGTTTAGGCCCTTTTTGTAATGTATAAATAAGTAGCTAGGCGATGTAAGAATTAGTTACTAGTCATTGATCGGCTTAGTGCATGGCTAGCTGGGTTTGTGCACGAATGTGTTAAGGCTTGTTGAGCTAAGTGCAAGTGTTTTGTAAGTGCTTTGTGCACAGAGTGTGTAGAGGCTATGTGCTTGGACCTAACTCGAGGAAGGAGGATTTGGCGAGGTGCGCACAGATCTCCTATCATATGCGAGGTTGGCTTTGTGGCTTTGTGCATGTAAGAAGATTGGAATAAGCTAATAAAGAAGAAAAATAAGAGTTGGTGGACGTAGCCCCACACTAGGGTGAACCACGTATATGCTATGTTGTGGTTGATATGTTATTGATGTGATCTATGTTTTTAGTGTTGTAATCTTTATGTATGTTAGATGAATCTGATGTGGTAGCTTAGTGCCTTATATGTGAATGAATACTAAATCTATTTGATGTTATGTGTTGAATGGTTAGATATATTTAGATCTTGATGAATATTGCATTGTTGAATGGTTAGATATATAAGCATCCTGATAAATACTAGACGTAATTAATTATGCAAGGGTGCTTCAAGAATAGATTTGAAAATCTTGAATAGAACCTATAATGCATGCATGAGATTGAAGGTATTCCATCCAATGGCATGCCCAATTTAGTGAGTGTTGTTATCTCTCTTATTAAAAGTATGCATGTTGGCAACCAAATATTTGGGTTAATCTTTGTGCATGCACACAAATGGATTTGTGCACTCTCATTCCATAGTTTTGCGCCACTGAAGTAATTGCGTCAGGAATGACATAGAATGTGCATCGGATCGAGTTTTGCCAGTTGCGCGCCAAGCTTGAAGACTACCCAGTACGCACTAGTATGAGTTTTTTCAATTGCACTGGAAAACAAGAAGATGCCCATCATAATCAAGAAAGGAATCACTGAGAATTCTTCCTGAATGATTACTGTCAGTAGCATACAAAGACTTGGGACGACCAGAGAACTTGATTAATAAGCAGTTAATATTTCTCTTGATGCAGGAAGTCTATGTGGAGTGTTGGAAGGCACTAGAAGTGTGTGAGACAATTTAATCAGACAAACGAGTGGAACAGAGATGAAAGAAACAACGCTCCCCATCAAAGAAAGCTATAAAAGGAAGCGCTAACATCAAAAATAGGTTGGGAGTTTTGGAGTTAGATTAGCTTGATAGTTGGTGAAGTTGGTGAGAAATTGAGAACATTGAACCTTCAACATAGAGGAGATGGTGTCAAGTAGGTATACCAATAGAGTTGGTGTCAAGTAGGTATACCAATAGCGATACTAGTACAGACCTAAGTGATGAAGTATGGACCCCTTGGTTGTTGCAGAGTGCCACAACCTCAGAATAAGATGAAGCGCATAGTAGTGGTGCATTGATAAGAGAAGAGGCTGGTGTGAAAAGTAGTAGTGTGTTGTTTGGAGAGAGTTCTTATGCATAAGGTGGAAGTGTGTAGATTGGATTGGGAGATGAAGCGTGGATTTGTGGTGTGTAGATAGAGCTATAGATGAAGGAGCGCACATTTGTGTTTCATAGTTAGAAGAGGAAGATAGATCATACCTGGCGATGAAGCGCAGATTTGTGGTGCGTAGATCGAGCCAGAGGAAGGAACATACATTTTTTATCCATAGCTAGGAGAGGAAGGTATAGCCCAGAGTGTTGGTGCACCAAAATAAAAGGAAGATGGAAACCCCCCTAGCGTTGGGGGAGATGAATTGATAGTAGTAGATTTTACGTGGTTGCAAGTAGAAGACTCTCTTGGTAACCTCGATAGAAGTTCCCGAAGAAGATGGACTTACCCCCACTTTGTACCAACCCCTTGTGCATTTTTAATCAAGAAGAAAACACAACATGTGGTGGAGAGATCAAAGTGGAAGAAAGAGAAGAAGAAGAAGAGAGAAGTGATGAGATGAGTGAAGAATAAGGTGAAGTCAACAATACTTCACCCCAAGCGATTATGGTGTGGAAAAGTTGAACCAATAGCAGTAAGAGAAGAGAAATTAAGTCAAGTACGAAGATGTTGAATCAAGGAAATACGTTGAGGTTTCTTGTGTTTCATGGAACAGGTAAGGACGATGCAAGGAAACATTGGCTTACCTATGAATAAATCTAGTTTGTAAATAGAATTATAGATGAAGCAGCTAAAATTGCGCAACTAGAGACTAGGTTAAGGGATAGAGCCTTAACGTGGTACTTGAAATACAAGGCCATTGCTCCAATGAGACAGGAAATGTCCCTAGCTAAGATTAAGTAGGATATACTCAGGGAGTTTTAGAAGCTTAAGTCAGAATACAAATGCATTACAAAAATCAAGGAAATTAAACAAAAGGAAGGAGAAACCCTCTGGGACTATGATCGACAGTTTAAAATCTTATTGGATAGGCTTATGTTCCAAATACGAGATGTGCAACATAGAGAAAGGTTCATTGCAGGGTTATTCCCCCATATTCGAGTATTTCTCACCCAACAAAAGGTGACGACTCAGGCAGAGGCAGTCGAAATCACAATGCGTTTGGAAGCTACACCTGGAGGCGTAAAGACATTGACTAGGTTAGTGTAGGTCCAGTCGTAGTTGGCCAACCTAATGCTACAATTGCAAGAAATGGCCAAGACTAAAATCATGTGCGAGTATGTATGGTGTACTACATGTTGTTCCCTCCAAATTATGTGGCGATAGTCGCGCTTAGTCCATTTCCATATGGATAGTCAGAATGGTTCGATATATGTAAACAGTGGGGCCATCTGCCATCCTTATGTCCCACATTGCAGAAATACCAAATGACGACTCACACTCCATTATTCATGTAAATCCATCGGCCATCATGTCAATAACTGTTGCTCCCTCCAGCAAATGCAAGACAAAACCCCCGATGCATTTTGGGTACAGTTGGAGCACAAAGGTAGTGAGCGAGGTGGCATAGATAGAGGTGGATACCAGAGATGAATCGAAGGTGTATATTGACGTGGGCTTGGTCGCATATATGAAAGAGGTGGAGGCAGAACCCCCACATGTTTTAATTGCGGTGACATTGATCATGTCTGAAGATCAATATTGCACCAAACTGTGCATACTCTTTGCATATTGTTGTAGTCTTGAACATGTAATTGAGCATTGTTCTGACTTACTAAAGAAGTGGGAAGATAAAAAGATTAAATGTAACATAGTGCATGCACAGTCACGCAAAAAACAAAATAATGAGGACGCTGATGTCCAGGTAGTAAATCAAAGAGGGGATGACTTTGGGCATGGTGAAGGCTTCGGTCAAAACCAGATGGAAATATCAAAAAGGAACTCTATCCCCCTCCAATGTTTGAAGTTGCTCAACAAAAGAATTTTATGTGCGATGTGTAGAGAGC
>CBVK0100672564.1:42852-54075 GCA_900067695.1 Picea abies
CTCAACAAAAGAATTTTATGTGCGATGTGTAGAGAGCACTAAAAGAGGAAAGAGCACACAAGGCGTGACTCAAAGGTCTCTTGAGGAGGCACAGATCTCAGAGGAAGTACAGAGGGCGACACAACGGTCGCTAGAAGAAGCTCAGATCCACAAAGAGGTGCAGCGAGTGACCTAAAGGTTTTTGGATTAAGGTTGCATGCGTGACACAAAGATATTTGGAGGAGGCTCGCATTCATGAAAAAATATAGCGTGACACAAATATCGATAGAGGAAGCACGCAGATAGACTACGCTACGATGTGCTAAGCAAAAAACATACAAAGAACATCGCCAGGAGGAGTTGAAATGCACAACGTGCACAGAAGCCTTGTGTGACTTAGGTCGCATGGCAGAAGACGAAGATCAAGTCAATACATTCTTACATTGTTGTTTACAATTCCTTAAAGATCCAGAAAATACAAGTAAGTTGACCCAAATGTTAGCTACTTTCATGAAAGAACAAGGAGTGGAGACCACCATATCTGCGCCATTGCCAAAAAGGGATGTATGTCAGGTTAGGAAGCAAAATTGCATTGGCCGAGAATTTAAGATGACAAAAGAGCTTGGTGGGTATGACATGGATGGAGTCATGTTGGATATGGGATTTTACGTGAAAATTTTACCCAAAAAATCAAGCTAAGTGATGGGTAAGCCTAAGTTGGTATGGTCTCCTTTCCAGCTCCAATTGGCCAATCAATACAATATCTACCCCATAGGTTAGCCAGAACAAGTGGAAGTGAACATAGGAATGTAAACAAAGTTCAACATTGAAGTCATCGAGATCATGGATGAGTCTGATCCATATCCTGTATTACTAGGGATTGACTAGGCCATTAACAATAATGCGATGTTAAATTTGAAGATGAGGCATATGTCATTTCAAACTCACACCCTGTGCATGGTCACACCACTAGATCCATATGAGGGTGACCAATACAATGAGCCCATGGATGAAGATTCTCAGAGCTCAGTGATTGAAAATATTTGCAAAATCATGGGGAGCAGGGAGGACTACATCAACCCCACCACAACTGGTGAATTAATTTGGAGAAGTGTCAAACCTTATGACACAAATTTTGAGGATGATATGGATAGGTCAAAGAATAAGATATACAAAGTCTCAACAAGGAGGTGTGCACATATCTTTGTCAAAGAGCACATGGAAGAGTTTGGCTCCTATGGGTATGACGGGTTGGAGTCGATGCACACGTTAATTTCATGGATACAACACATTCTTGAGTACCACAAGACTTGCACACTTGACTCAGAACTAATAGGGATTCGCGCACGGTGGTGGATTGTGCACTGCCAACCTTACCGAGAATGGGTAACCGTAGAAGAGAAATTGCATGAAAGATTCTGACGAGAATGGGTAACCGTAGAAGAGAAATTGCATGAAAGATTCTGACCTAGGGAAATTGTCCATCACATCACCTATCTTTGTGAAAGAACATGATTATCGAATAAATGACGTGGGGCATGCCATAAATATTTAAACCTCAAACACACATGCCCGCACCCACCCCCTATACCAACCATCCCAAATTGTTTTGCTAAACTAACTTGGAAACCAACTGCACCTACTATAGAAACAACTTCCCAATTCATAAACCTCAAAGAATCCTTCATGAAAGCCCAGAGTTTCCCCCAATGTCATGGATCTAGCCGACAAGATACCAACAAGCGTTAGTGAGCTCCTGCATCAACAGATACTGCAAGAACCAAACAAGCATGCTGCCAAGCCCCCGATACAAATGTTGCTTGAAGGAATAACCATGGGGCCGTGTTGTGGCCCACTAGGGGTCGCTATAATCAAATAACCTAAAATATTGAATCAAGCTAGGATGTGTAGAAAACATGCATGGCGCCCCCAACAAATAAGACTCATCTATGTGCAGCGAAGTCCACAATATTATTACTAAGTACAAACTATTAGTGACAACAAATTTTAGTAGTGGTCAATGGATCCTCTTGATCAAGATGCCATGCATTTCTAGGCATCCTTGGTAATAGAGAATTAGGCAGTCCACTCACAGAAGGATGATTTAACTAATTCCATATTCACTACAACCACCAATTTCACCACTTAGCGAGAAGTTAGACATTTCGAGCCTACTCACCCACTTTCATCCAACTCCATTCACACTTGCGGAAAGGATCACGGGACAATATTCCCACATCCCTAGAATATGTAAGCATGGTCGACCATGTAACACCAGTACAATGTCCAGGCTTTGACGACCAATTCACACGAGTCTCAGATGAATTGTTTGGAAGATACGTCCATCGAAAGAACAAGGAAATATACTTCCATCAGATTCCACAAAATATGGGTACAAATTCTATTATGGTGCATCATTCAGCAAGGAATATCCTCAAGATGACAAATAGACATTGGGATATCTCTAGTTTCACCATTCCACCACCATATTCTAAGTAGTATTTACTTTGTAACCCCCACTGGACTCGTCTTACTGACTCCCTTGCCTCCCATTTCTCAACGATATAAATACCTGATCTCCCCGGAATTCCCTAAAGAAATTCTCCACGTCCCATTCCCAATCTTTGTTTCTTGTGACCGTCAGTTTCTACTTCACATCATTCACTAGATTTCCCAATTTTGTGGACATCCTAGGACGTGTGCTTCCCCACTTAACCAATCCTCTCATTCCCACACTACAGTTCTTTTTCACCTTAACGTTGTATCAACATTTTTTAGGAATAACATCTACCTTACTAAATTTCCCATTTCCCAATTGGTACGTGTCACCATGCTTCATACTCTTTTTTGATGAGGGCCCCTATGTCCAACCCATACCATGCATCATCCACTCTGTTGATATGAAGGGGCCTCCTCTTTCATCACAAATCCACCTCCTCCACCCACACCTCTGGGGCTTCCATATATATACATGCCCATTGTCGGGCTCCCTTCTCTCACCTCTTTCCATAGATCCACATCCCTCCTCCAATAGAACAGGTAGGGAAACTATCTCGTTGTGTCCATCCTAGAACCAAAATACATGCAAAGAATGATACACTCTTTGAATAGTGCCATACTTCTCTTCATTTCTTGGTGTTTGATGGTGGGCCTTAATCAAATCCCTTATTCCCCTCCACATATACGAGCAAAGGTTTTGGAGGGATCATCTAGCCACCTGCACTCTAATTCCATCTTTCATCATGCCGTGTGCATCAGTGATTCATGGGCCTAAGTCGAGTTGCAACTACAACCTACATGTATGATTTTCTCTTACTCCGACTATCCTCCTTCACAACTTGTGTAGTTGGCTCGAGGACGAGTCAGATAATAATGGTGGGGGAATGTTGGCACCCAAAGATTTGTGTTTAGTTTTGTGCACGCACAGAAACGGATATGTGTGTGCTCATTCCATAGTTTTGCGCGTACCTAAGGAAATGAGTGATGAATGACAGAGTGTGCACTGGATCGAGTTTTGTTAGTTGCACGCAAAGATTAAATACTACTAGGTATATTTTGGTCCAATTTTTGTCAGTTGCGTCAAAAGATAAGAAGATGTCCGTCAGAATCAAGAAAGGAATTATCAGGAAGTCTCCCCGAATGATTACTTCCAACAACATATAAAGATGTGGGACGACCAGACAATCATCTCGCCAGGAAATTCAGATTTCCTTTGATTCAAGAAGTCTAAATGGAGTGGAGCGGAGTAGAAATAGATAACCCTCCCAAGAAGAGAAAGCTATAAAAGGAAGCACTAACATAAGAAATAGGTTGAGAGTTTTTGGAGTTAGCTTAGCTACTAACATAAGAAATAGGTTGAGAGTTTTTGGAGTTAGCTTAGCTAGATAGTTGGTGAGGATAGTGAGACATTGAGAAGATTGAGCCTTCAGTATCAATCTCACTCTGAGTTGTTTTATTGTTGTAATGCTTTGAATATAGTTCTTTGTCCATTGTATGTCTGAGTTTTTAGCAAGGTCACATTTTGAAATATATTTTAATGTAGAGGTTTTATATATCAAAGATATGAAGTTTTATGGTTGTCATATGTATTGGTCATGCACGACATATATCTTTGATGTGATGGAATCTTGTCAGTGATAAAGATATGACAATTCTGATCCATTGTATCTGTGATGTATGAGCTGAATATATGTGCGTATTGTTTTAATTCTTAATTCTAATAGTTTATCAGACATGAGCTACATGGATCCAAATCACAATGAATTTTTGTGTGTTTAAGCCTTCATCCTTGTGACATCTGTGATCCTCTCTACATCTGGGGTGAGACCTTCCTCAGCCTTGGTCGAGGATTGATATGCTGATGCTTTGGGGGTTTTGTTGGACAACTCTCGACGGACCCTGGATCTAAAACTCCCTATCATTAAGAAGGATGGATCTAAAACTCCCTAGCCTTAAGAATGATGCATGATTTATATACAAATGATCTAATTTGTCATTTTATGGTAGATAAAATAAGGGAAACTAGACATACTATACACACTAAAACTATTCTTGTATTCTATATTGATTCAATGAAGAATTACACACATATAAATAAATTAATTTTAAACTTAAAATAAATTGACTATATTAGCCATACAATCTATTTATTGAGAGAATATCTCAACAACACACTAATCTAGGAGTTAAGTAGGTTGGACAAAGTCTCTCAGATCTAACTAATTAACAAAATCCTAAATATCAAAATCTATTTACTTAGGTAGATAATAATCTCTACATTACAATATTACAACCTTATGAAGAATCCCATAATAAGAAATAAGACATGTAGGAGTTATTCCAACACCCTCCCTTAACCAGTACTTGTCTTGATCACTATCAGTTACAGTTTTTATTATCATCTCTTAAATCATTTGGAAATATTCCAGGCTACTAACTCCCTCAAGTTGTTTTAGTAGCTAGTGAGTTGAATTCCCGAGTTTCATTTCTGAATTGCTAAATGACGGATCTCCTGAACTCAATTACTATACAATGACACACATGTCACGTATCATCATTAGAAAACCACTCACATGTCTTAAAAAACTAATGAGGGATCGTTCCCTAGATCCACAACTCCCGAACTAACTATATAACCATCCATACTGAGTTTTTACTTGCACTTGATCGCTTCTAGCTTTGAAGAGACAATTGCTTCAAGCCAAGAAATCAATTCATTGTTTAATTGCAAAGACTAACAATTGACCATCATATAGACATATTTCCATCTATCGAGATACATGGGTAACCAATTGTTGTACTCACCAGTGATCTAGAAAAATAGTATGCTTACGAAATGTGTATGAGTCAATCTTATAGGACATTTCCTTGCACTATAACAACTTTGATCTTTCAATTTGGTGATTCAACATCATTTATTTTACAAACAAAAAATAATATTACTACACCATCATCAAGAGTGAGTCAGAACTTGGCTCTAACAAGCAAGTCAAAGGCCAAGTGACTAGGGTACCACATGGTAAAGGTCGAAGTACTTGTTGTCTGCAGTGGCCCTTACTAGAGACTTGTCGCCCAAGGCTAGATTGTAGAAAACATATTTATAGGAGAAGAGGTGATTGATGTCCTCAATGTCGTAACCATTGATAACCACGCCCATGATTAGATCATCGAGATTGGGGAGCACATGGTAGCAAGGCAATAAAATCCAACATGAAAACGATTAGTTCACACTTGAAGAACATTCTCTCCCTATCCACCAACACGATGTTTGTGAGATGGGAGAGATCCATCTTAAACCTATGAAACACTTATGCTCCAAGTGCCTCATGAATACCTCAATCCATGACTTTCGTTCTATCCAGATAATCTCGTCAAGCTTCAAGTGTATAATCTTTCAACGGTAGGACACAAAAAACATACACAGTAGTAATTAATCTACAATTCTCTCTGCACACACTTTACCACACTCAAAAAATTCAAATGCTAAAAATATTGTAGCAGTCACTCACAACAAACTATCGATTATCACATCTCTTTCATAATCTTGGGCCCTCATGTGAGGGAGTTAAACCTAAGACTCCTCTAATACCAAGATAAAATAAGGGAGAGTAGACATATTGTACACACTAAAATTATTCTCCTACTCTATATTAATTCAATGAAGAATTATACATATAAATACATTAATTTTGGTCTTAACATAGATTGACTATCTTACCCATACAATCTCTTTCTTGAGAGAATCTCTCAAGAACACACTAATCTAGGAGTTAAGTAGGTTGGACCAAATTTCTCAAGCCCAACTAATTAACAAAGTCCTAAATATTAAAATATATTTGCTCAAGTAGAAAATAATCTCTATGTTACAATATTACAATCTTTTGAAGAATTCCACAATAATAAATACGACAAGTAAAACTTATTCCAATAATGGTTAGGTTTAAAATTCTTAAGTAGAGAAGAATCTCTACATTACAATATTACAACCTTATGAAGAATTCCACAATAAGAAATAGGATAACTAACACTTATTCCAACAATGGTTAGGTTTAAAATTTGTATTTATGTTATGCATTAAACTCACCACCAACCATTCAATTGAAGTGTCGGTAAAGTAAATCAACAATATGAACACCTTCATTTAAGTTTCCATTAGATATTATTTTTCTTCATGGCCTTTTCAATGGATGAAGAAAATCAGGCAAACACATAAGGGTTAAGTGATGATCAACGAAGAAAGATAATCAGTTTTCACTTTCTTGTCATCTCCCAATTTCTTTGGCGTTTCAAAAGAAATACTCTTGAAAACATGCTTAATCAGTCAAGGAGTTTGAATATGTATTAAAGAGAAGTTGAGGGATAATATGATAATGGAGACTATCAATTCTCTGACATCCTAATCAACAAAATTTAAGTTATTAAGTGTCAAGATGAGTAGTGATGATTTCACATGGTGAAATTAAGACTTTCATTTTTATCTCAAAATTCTTGTTAAAACTTTGTAGTCAAGACAATTTATGCTCCAACAAATATGTAAAAAAACATGGAAAATTGAATTTTCATTAAAAAGAGGATTCACACCAAAATTGTTATAACCCTAAATTGCTCTACACATGCATACATGGCCTTGATCCTCTTACTTGCATTTTTTTCCAAAGCATTGTTGAGTTGCTCTTCTTAAAAAACCATTTTTTAGAGTATGTACGCACTTTGCACCATTACTGCCTGTGTACATACGATTGTTGCACCACTACAACTCGCGTACATATGCATGATGCACCATTACAACCCGCGTACATACACATGATGCACCATTACAACCCACGTATACTTGCAAAAGTGAAAAAAATAAAAAGTTGCAAGGAATTCGTTGAGATTACGGGCTATTGGTAGTTTACCAACTAATCCATCTATTATAGCCCGTCACCCAACCGAACAACCATCATTTTGTCATATAAAAGGAGGTGTATGGGTCTAATTTCACATCTAAGCATAAGAACAGTGAAACTCTGCCCAATTTCACTTGCCCTCCTTGCCCAAGATATTGCTACCTTTTGTGAGAAACTTAGCATTCCCTCATTAGCCCCTTCTCCCTCCATTTAACCCATTCACTTCCCAAAAAGAGATCAGAAGCTTGAGAGGAGAATTTCATACAAGGTGCACTTGGAGCTTTGTGAAGAGGAACCCAGACCAGGTTCAGGGAACGGTGGTCGACTTAGATTGTAAAGGTATAATATTCATGTTATTAATAAAAGAATTACATTTTCGTGTCCCAAATGATGGTGTCTTGAATAATTTTGTTGGTTTATGCTTTAGATTCTAACATCTAACCCTAACTTATATATGGAATAGTATCCTTGTAGTTTTTTGTTTGTCAATCTTTGGATGCAGGTTAGCCCTGGGAGGAGGCGTGTAGTCAGCGGAACTTCCAAGCACAAGGAGGTCATCACGAGATGTGGGATTAGAGGTATACTTACCCGATCTCCTTTTCCTTGCCTTCTTCATATGAGTTTTGGTATGTTTGGGGTAGTATAGAGAATTAATTAACTTTTAGATGGTTAATCGATCTGCCTACATTCTGAACCCTAGTGTAGTCATAGGGGGGGTTTTCCCACTAGCAGAACTGGCGACCATACTAGGGAAGCCTCTAGGGATTTTTAGGGGATTTTGGGATGTTTGATTGGTTTGTTTGTCTTTCAAGTTTTTGTCGAGTTTTCTGAGTCTATTAAGGGATCCTAGTCACCTTTAGGTGCTATAGCAATTGTCCTTGCCCTATGAGTCTATCTGTTCTTTTCATTTTTTCGAAAGGTACAGAGATGTACATGCCATGTCTTGAGTCAGCTCGTTTACATAAGCGCTATGCTCAGTAAACAACCCACGTACATACGTAGGTTGCTAATGCAATAACCCACATTTTTGTTTCAAGATTTTTTTTTAGAAAAAGCGAGTTTGTCGCTTTCCTGATTGAAGTTCACACTTCTTAGGGTTTCTTGGATTAGTCCAGAGTCTCTGTCTTACAACCATAGCCTAGGTTTCAAGTTTAGTTTACTTGTCTTTTTCATTTTCTTGTGTTTACTTTCGAAATGGTTTTAAGCAAGTCTTTGAATTATAGATCAGCTTTCTTGGTTTCTTGTGTGATTCCCTGCAACCCGTACTGGGCTAAAGCTCTGTTTCAATCTTGTTGTAGTGTTTTTTTTACCCCTTTCAATTGCTTTGAAAAAAGAGAAAAAAAGAAATCTAAAATTAACTAGACTTTTTATGTTTGTAGGGTCAACCAACTAGTTTAGGGTTAGGCTCTTGAATCAAGTTGGAGAGGAAACTCTTCAAGGCTGTTTAAACAAAATTTGGAGTCAGAGTTAGGGAGTGTTAAAGTCCAGTGTCGTAAAATTTATCCAAGACCCCCCTCTAACCCCTCTAAAGTCGGACTAAACGTAGTGGGGAATGCATATTGATGATCTATCGTGGGAGTACTACTGACTGCATTTGCCTACGGAGCTTCATGGACCTCGAATCTGTTTGAGATCCTCTGTTGTCTTCCAGACCACATGCTTTCGATACCCTTGATAGGTTTGAGACTTGTTATCCTGCTCATTTCCATCCACCTGAATGTCGATTGTACCCACCAGGTGACTGACTCCGAGATGGCAACTTAGTTGCCCATATTATAGGGACTTATTGGGTGACTATGGGGGTATACCACGGTGCCTATGGCAGACTTCGGGTCACACTTTGTAGAGTATACCCGAAGGGTGCTTCTGTGTTCGAGTTGCACTTGCATCGGTTAGTTTCTCTAGTTTTGGCTGGCGTAATTGTTCTTCCTACTAGATAGATTTTTGCTTGATTTATCTTATAGGAATTTTTCTATTGTGTGCTTGATTTTTAAATGCTAGTTAAGCCTTACTGTGTCGATTGATATTTTCACAAAGTGGAATATCAAGAGCTCTATCGGTCGCGAAGGCTTCAGGGCCTGTCATCGGTTGCATTAGAGCCACCTCCGCCACTGTTACGGCGAAGACTTGAACAACAAGGGTCATTTGAAGTGACCGGGCCATAGGAAACTGTGTTTGAGCCTGGTCCACTAGGAGATTATTCGACTCCGGAGGAACCTATTGTTTATGACCTTGGGGCAGAAACTCTCGGGCCAGCCAACCCTCTGATTACTGACTTATCGACGCCAATCTTAGTACAAGTTGTGCCTCCTGAGGTTACACCTTCTGAGCGCTAGTTAGTCTTACAAGTAGCCATGGAAGAAAATGTTGCTACTTTGTCCGGGAGTCCTCATACTCCCTTTTCGGCTACTACCACAGGGGGTATTTTCCCTCCTAACCCACCTTCTCCAGTCCGGACCACAATGGTATCGACTCCCTCTAACTCGGGTAGTGGTCTAATACCGTCGTCATCGATGACCACTACTTTGTTTACACAGAGTGTGACGGGCCCTCCATTCTCATATGGGATGCCCGACTTTGATTCAAACTCAATCCTTACCTACTCCACCTTACAGACCATGGGTCTAGGGGTAGGGAGCTCAAACGCTCTCGTGCAAGGGTCTACCAGGGGCACTTAAGTCCCCTTTAATGTTATCCCTTACTGTGGGGGTCATATACCTCCTCCTCCCCCCTCGCACGATGGTGCTTTTCAGAAACCATCAGGCCGAATGCTAATTACAGCTTGTTTGGAGTAGGCATTTTAGGACCTTCATCTTACAGTGCAATGGTGGGGTCCATGACGTTATCTTTGTTCGATGCAATTTGGAACAACACTTTTTCTTCGATTGTCATCTCTGCTAGGGGAAACCCCGGTTTTTAGCAACATAACCCTATGCAAGGCATTATTCCTAGATTGAATCTTTCTCTTCTTTCTTGGAATGTAAAATGGATGAATGATCCCAAGATGTAAGTGGTTTCTTGAGAAAGTTATACATAAGGATAAGATTTATGTTGTATCTCTCCAGGAGGTGAAGGCTACTAATTTTCATATTTGTAGTTACATGAGCTATGTGTGGAATGGTCCCATTTGGACCATATTCCCCTTGTTTGGGGGGGAATAATTCTTTCTATATTCCCCTACCTTTAGAAGTTTTTTGCATAGCATGGTTGTTACCTAAAAAACTGGTAGTATAGAGAATTAATTAACTTTTAGATGGTTAATTGATCTGCCTACATTCTGAACCCTTGTGTAGTCATAGGGGAGTTTTCTTTGCTAGCAGAACTGATGATCATACTGGGGAAGCCTCTAGGGTTTTTTAGGGGATTTTAGGTTGTTTGATTGGTTTGTTTGCCTTTCAAGTTTATGTCAAGTTTTCTGAGTCTATTAAGGGATCTTGGTGACCTTTAGGTGCTAGCACAGTTGTCCCTGTACATACACGTTATGCTTAGTAAACAACCCGCGTACATACGCAGGTTGCTAATGCAACAACCCACGTCTCTATTTCAAGAAACATTTTGAAAAAGAGGGAGTTTGCCTCTTTCCTTATTGAAGTTCACACTTCTTAGGGTTTCTTGGATCAGTCCAGAGTCTTTGTCTTACAGCCATAGCCTAGGTTTCAAGTTCAATTTACTTGTCTTTTTTATTTTCTTGTGTTTACTTTTAAAATGGTTTTAAGCGAGTCTTTGAATTATAGATCTTCCTTCTTGGTTTCTTGTGTGATTCCCTGCAAGCCGTAGTGGGCCAAAGATCTGTTTCAATCTTGTTTTAGTGTTTTTTTTACCCCTTTCAATTGCTTTGAAAAAAGAGAAAAAAAGA
>CBVK0100672569.1:0-14531 GCA_900067695.1 Picea abies
AGAGAGTTAGTGCTTGTAACCTGTTCAAGGGAAGGTAGAAATTAAACCTACTGGAAAGGAGAGGGAGCAAATTTGTTTCACAGAGATCAGTTTCTGGTGAAAGAACATTTGTTTGTTTCGTAGAAATTCTCAAAAGAAGAATCGAGTGGTTGAAATTCTCTGAGGGGAAGTTGCGAAGTCCCGAGAGCCGTTAGATCTTGTAGAGGATTAAGGGAAGTTATGACGATGGTTTTCCAAACTATAAGCTCAGGAGAGATAGGGCCATAGACCCAAGGCAATGAGAGTCGTTGGATTACCCGTGAAATTTCATTTCGAAGTTTGGAGGTTTGAGGGGGTGGAAGAATTCGCATCCAAAGATAGAGGACAACAGAGTGGACAGGTGGCATACTTGTCAATAAGTGGAAGTCAAATTCGGTGACCATTTCGGGAGTTCGTGTGTTGGAGAACCGAAAGATTAGCATCAGGATTCATGGAATCACGAAGTCCAAGACCCCAAAAAGGTGTAAAGTTCTGTTGTGGGGGCAGCACTGGGAAGTGTGTCAGAATTTGGCATTTCGACATTTCGGGAAATAGGAGATCGGGATATTTGTTCCAAGATTCCTGAAATCTCAAAACGTGATATAAGTGTGGAGGATAACAAGGCCTACATTTCGGCGAATCGGCAATTCGGGTTTCGAAAGTCAAAGAGTCAAGACACTCGGTAATAGGAGTCGTGAAGTCACGATATCCAAAGTTCTGAAATAGTGAAGGGTGTGAGCACATAGTGGATCAAATAATTTGAATTGGTACTTAGCGTTTGTTTACGTGGCTCAATTCATAAGAACCCGTGGTGACACCATAGAAGGAGTGTTTGATTTCTCAAAAAGGAATCAAAGAGTCAGTTAGACTCAAAGGGAAAAATAAGAGCGATCATGAGCGGACCTTAACCCGAGGGTTGGGGGTCTTGCATCATTTATATACTCACCTAATCTAACCCGAGGGTTGGGGGTCTTGCATCATTTATATACTCACCTAATCTATTTGCATCAGAATAGGTTCAAGTTGAGTTTTAACCCCATCAAAACTTTTAGCAAATGCCTATGTAACACCCTAATGATATCCCTAGAGTTTTTGGAAAAACCTGTAACATCCAACATTTTTAAACAACTCACAGTATTTAGGATGTGCCTCGAGATATGTAATGTCCTGCAATTCCTTTCTAAGAACAACACCTCCTCTTGCAATTTTCATGTCGAAAAACTAGTGACTATTCAGAGGTTGCTTATGATGAAGGATACAGGATATGTAAGGGCGGGAAATTGAATTAGAAAAGAATGTGGGTAGAATGAAGAAAAATATCTCAAGAATGGAGAATCCAAAGATGAAAGTGCTTTGGGTGGCTTTGGCAAGATTTTAAATAATTTAAAGAGACAAGCAATCGATTCAATGTACTTGAACGATGATGGTCGTTAAATCAAAATGGTTATAATTATTGGTACGATCTAGGGTTATGATTTCTCGACTAGACATGGAGTAAAAAAAGAATCATATTTCTTTGAAAACAGACTAATGATGATCAAAAGCGATTTAGGCAGCATGTAAACAAATTATACCATGCATACAAATGGTGGTTTAGGAGAGTGATAGGGCCCTTTAGTCACTTGTGATATTATGCACATTCAGAAACTTATGATAGGTGTAAATAAACCATTTAGCTATCGAATGCTTTAACTTTCGGTAGCTAATAACCATAAAAATTTTGTTTTAGCTACCGAAAATTACATTTGTTGCAAAAATTAAAACATGAGTTTTATCATACAATCTCTAATTATGCCATTCTAGAAACCCATGTTGATACATCATAATCCAAAATTTATATGTGTTAACATCTGGCTCTACAGGGAATGGCATGCTCCCTGTGAGCTTCCAAGAACTTTTTGTAGACCCGTGTCTTACTTATTGGGCTTATGGAGTCAATTACCTCCTTCCAAACTTTTGAAAATGATTCCAAAATATGAAAATACACTATTGAAAACAAAACATACTGATGCAAACCAAATGCTCTGGAAGCGAGCTTATTATATACACTACCTATTCAAATCTAGTTGGAAGTAACAATTCATGTAAAACTGAACTTCCAATGAATCCATACAAGAAACTGATTAACAAGCTTCATTTGGCTTTCACCTTTGAATCCTAGTAGTACAAAAGGAGTTGAAAGATTTGAAAATCCATACCTATAGCTCTTGTATTATGCTTTAATAAAAACAAGAACATGATATTTTTTGATGCATTTCAATTTCATATAGATGTCCACTAGATCCTTAAACTCATAAAGAACCTCCAGTTGATCCAAGAAAGAATATTGTCTCGGTATTAGATCTGCTACAATTTTATTTATCTGCAAAAATGAACATCGTTGTAGGTTGATTTCACTGCTTTGGAGTGGATATTGTAACAGATAAAGCATATCTTCATGTTGATCAAAGAAAATAAAACCTTCAACAAGAAATAGGTCAAGTATCTACACATCTTCTTAAACTTTAGTTTCTTGAGAAAGTACGTCATTTTGAACATCATGAAAAACATGTTGAAGATCTTGAGAAACAATTTCTTCAACAAGCTCTTGATTGCAAACATCCTAAACTTCAAACCCCATACAACATTCCTCAAAAATAAGGTCAACGGAGTATCTTTGTTTAAATGCAACATAAAAATCCTTCAGTGAATGAATGTTAGCAGCGAGGAGGGATTGGCACCATTCACAAGCATGTTATTCTAAATAAAATATGAACATCTTAATTAAGACATCCTCATGGACAAAATCATGTTCAAGCATGCATTTATGAAAATTTAATAAGTGTTCACCAGGATGATCATGCTTACTTCCTTTGAATATGGGAATATATTCATCCCATTAAGCTATAGTAGGCATTGGATGTGGGAAGACAAATATGTTTGAGAAATCACAAAATGCATACCTATGACCATGAATAGCATCCATTTCAAACCAGTGAAGTCGCCAATATATTCATCTATCATGGAGTGGATTCTCCAAGTGAATGATATGAAATTTGATATATATTCACTTCTTGGTCACCATCAATAAGAGAATCTGATCGATGACATTCTCCCAAGGAAGATTACTTCATTTTCGTTCCCGACAATGATGCTGAAAGATGTTAGATCTAGAAGTCAACTCAAGACTGCTATTGAGTCAAGCCTAGAAAACCTTATATTAAAAATTATTTGGTTGGGTTTAAGAGATGGATAGATATTTCTTGGTTTGAAAGGGAATAATGATATGATTTGTTAAGATAAATTACCTAGGTGCATCAATCCAGGTAAATAAAATTAATGGCTAGTGAATTAAATCTTTGGGTGATGTGATTGAGAGAAGGGAAAGACAAAACTGATAAATCCACCAATAAATAAAATATTTTCCTTAATGTCCTTATGCAGTAGAAGAATAAACCTTTATCTATAAATCACTCCAAATAAGATTTAAGGAGGAAAAAAACCAATGTGGCAAAGATTACTGAAAATCCTTTAAAGCAACCTTCTCGGAACATAAGAATTTTTCATACCATCATATAACATCAACAGAGTGTTTCATAAGAAAAAATGAAGATCATAAACAGAGAAGGGACACAATACTAACCATTAACTTTATAAGCAGTTGAATTCTTTACATAGGCAATATGAATCAATCAGTCTTTAGATATAAAATATCAAGCCAAAACAAAGATATAAACCCTCTACAGCTCTCTCTCAATCCCTCGGACTAAATCCTCTCTCCTTTACATGAGAAAACATAGAATATATAGTTTCCAGGAGGTCAAACCTCTTTAGATATGTTTAGTTACAAAGATAAATGTTTTCCTAAAATAGAAACAACTGCATGATGACTCGTACCCTAAATTTTGGGAAGTTACAACAAAATCACAAAAAATAGGACATACTTTCACTTACTTTAGTGAAACTTATCTAATTCGATATGAAAGTTGTTGCAGTAGCTTGATACCATGTTACAACTAAAAGGTCATTCTGGAAGCCTTCTAGAGTGTTTTGGAACCAATTTGCATCTATCTGGGAAGATTTCTATGCTCTTTGTCCATAATAGAACTTTCGGTAGCTAGCGGGGTCAAAACAGAGTGCACTTAGCTACCGATTTTCTGAGAATGATATTTGGGTAGCTAAGTATGAAATTTGAACCATGTTTTAGCTGTCGAAAACTGTAACTTCTTCAAAATTGGTCAAAAATGTTGATGTTCAGTCTTTAACTCTACTCCATCTATCATAAGCACCTTAATGCAAACCGAGAGTTGATTCTGCTAAGGTATCAAGACTAGGATGAGCTTTAGGTTTTGGTCTTCTAAGACCAAGTTTAAACCTCAAAACCCTATTAATGTTCTTCAATCTGGTATTATGTTTCCAAAGCTTCTTGTTCTTGTGCTTTAGAGTCTCATATTTAATGGCTAACTTGTCCAATGCAGAACCAGTTTCGAGAGATGTCTTTTTAAGAGTTCCATTCTCTGTTTTGAGATACCTTTCTAATACCTTTAACTCTACTAGTTATTTTTTTAGTTTCTGAACCTTAGGTTGTTTACTAACCCCTTTCTTTGATGATGTTTCAGGTATTTCCTTTTCTGGAGTCTCTATTGCAGCAGCAGGTGACTCTGAATTTGAATCTGAATATGGAAAATTGAGGATGTTTGTAGTAGTGGCCTTTCTTTGACCCTCCGCATCTTTCCCAAATTCAAGCTTCCTTTTAATTTTCTTTGATTTTGATGAGGAAGCTTCTATTACAGGTTCTACAGGTGACAATGCTCTCCTCTTTCTTTTACTTGTCTTTGGAGTCTCTACTTGTTGTGAGGAAGCTCATTTTCCTTGTGGTTGAGATTCTTGTTCAAACTCTCCCCAAAACAAAAGGTAACCTCGGGTTTTATCCCTTCTACTTAGCTCCTCTAACACTATAAGTTTGATTAGGCCATGATGAAACAAACTGATGCTAGCCTTTTGGGGCTTCGCCTAAACTTTGGAAGCCGGTTTGGTAAGGCTTTTAAGTAAATAATAAGGCATATTCAAAGGTTGCTTACCAGTGAAGTGAAGAAGAAATCTGAAATGATAAAGCATAGTCCTTCCATATATCCCTTCACATGTGATATAAACCCGAATGATCTTCAACAATTCCTGCCATTTATCCTCCAAATAACTTCTAGGAATTTCCTGTTTCCATTTCATGTTCTGATGTTCCTTTTTTAGAAATGATCTGAAATTGATTTCCTTGACTGAGGTGGTCTTAAACTATTTTTCACCTTCACCTGGAATCTATGTAGTTGCTTCTATACTCGCCTCATCTATTTGCATCAAAACAGGTCCAAGTTGAATCTTAACCCCATCAAATTTTTTAGCAAACGCCTCTGTGATACCCTGATGATATCCCTGGAGTTTTTGGCAAAACCTGTAGCATCCAACGTTTTTAAACAGCGCACAGGCTTCAGGATGCGCCTCAAGATATGTAACGTCCTGAAATTCCTTTCTAAGAACAACACCTCCTTTTGCAATTTTCATGTTGAAAAACTAGTGACTATTCAGAGATTGCTCAAATTTGAACCAATGATGAAGGATACAGGATATGTAAGGGCGAGAAATTGACTTAGTATAAGCATGCAGGCATAATGAAGAAAAAGGGCTCAAGAATGGAGAATCAAAAGATGGAGGTGCTTTGGGCAGCTGTGGCAAGATTTTAAATAATTAAAAAAAAACAAGCAACCGATTCAATGTATTTCAACAATGATGGCCATTAAATCAAATCGGTTATAATTATTGGCACGATCAAGGGTTATGATTTCTCTACTAGACATGGAGGAACAAAGCATCATACTTCTTTAAAATCAGACTAATGATGATCGAAAGCGATTTAGGAAATCAGACTAATGATTACCGAAAGCGATTTTTAAGAAATCAAACTAATGATGATCGAAAGCGATTTAGGCAGCATATAAACAAATTATATCATGCGTACAAATGGTGGTTTAGGAGAGTGATAGGGCCCTTTAGTCACTTGTAATATTCTTCACATTCGACATCTTATGATAGGTGTAAATGAACCATTTAGCTACCAAATGCTTTAACTTTCGATAGCTAATAACCATAAAATTTTGTCTTTTAGCTACCAAAAATCACATTTGTTGTCAAAATTAAAACATGAGTTTTATCATGCAATCTCTAATTATGCCATTTAGAAACCCATGTAGATATGTCATAATCCCAAAATTTATATGTGCTAACACAAGGTATGGAAAACATCTATTTTATTTCTTTGTGAAATTTTTAAGCTAGATTTTAGTATTGAAGTTGAATATCTTAGGGTTTGAACTTCTTCCCCTATATCCATGCTTTAATTTATTAACTTTGCAATACTTATGATGAATCTATGGTTAGTTTAACCTCCCTATGAATCTTGTATAGTCCAGGTTTCCTAGCTTGATGCTCACCAAGCATTTTCTAGAGATGAGTAGGGTCTTCAACATTAAAGGTAAAGAGGGCATATTCTCAATAAATGGATTAGACTCCATGCCCAATGGTAGTTTCTCATTTATTTTCTAACCATCTCAAATTTAATATTCTCCATTTTTCTTTTAACACACAATCTAAGGTTCTTTCAAGATTAATTATTGAGTTAGATTGATAGATCTAAGTTTGATTATAAGTGTTAAATCTTTGGGCTTGGATCACACTTGTGTTAACCCTTTATTTCATTCTATATCCATTGAGGTTTGCATAAGTTAACCTTCAAGATTAATTATTGAGTTAGATTGCTAAATCTAGGTTTGATTGTAATTGTTAAATCTTTGGGCTTGGATCTCTCTTATCCTAACCCTTATTTCATTCTATATCTATTGAGGTTTGCATAAGTAAGTTAACTTGACTAGTTGAAAAAAATGGTTTTGATCTTGATTTGAAGCTTGTTACATTCATAGATCTAACATATTCTCACACTTGGACTCTATTGTGCTGACAACACAATCTTTTATAGAGTTTATGTTTTGTCTCTTACTGCTGGAAACATCTTATAACTTAATGGCACTAATTTTCCTCAAGCTTGCTTTCATTCATAATTGGTAAAAGAACTCAACAAAAAGAAAAAAATGGTTTTGTTCTTGATTTGAAGCTTGTTACATTCATAGATCTAACGTATTCTCACACTTGGACTCTATTGTACTGAAAACACAGTTTTTTAATAGAGTTTATGTTTTGTCTCATAATGCCGGAAACATCTAATAACTTAATGGCACTAATTTTCCTCAAGCTTGCTTTCATTCATGATTGATAAAAGGACCCAACAAAAAGCTTGATACTTATGCAATATTTGGCACTTCACATGTTCTTAAGGCTTTTAACAAAAGAATTGATGCCTCACATAGTTGAATACTCTAACTCTTGATACAAACGATTTAAGTTTCTATGGTATGATTTTATTACATGAGGATTTCCTTACTTGCTTCCTTGGTCAATATTAGGCATGATATCATTATACTTACAAAATTTATTGCACTGATGTGATCACAATGCCTTTAACGTGGAATGACCTATTCTCTAATGCAAACGGCTCAAGTAATATTCGACTCCTTTCACTGTTTTGGATTTGTTGTTAAGGGTTTAATGCTTGACAGATTTCATCTTGATGCAATATGAATGGACTTGATCTTAGTCGGTAAATAAACTGGTGGGAATCTACTTCATAAATAAACAGTTATACATACATTCGCCAACCCTTTAAGTTTGGTTAATTGTTGGTCTCAATATTTAATAATAGTTTATTGAATTATGCACTATACAACTTTTGAGCACTTTGATATTGGAATGACTATATTTCATGAAATTTGATTTCGCACTTTGCTGTCTTGAAGTTGATTTACAACAACACTTAAAATAATGGACAGTGCACTAAATTGAAATCATAATCTTTCCAATGTTTAACTTATGATTTCATTTTGATAATTTTCTAAGTAAACTTATACCTAGATTTTCATCTTGATACTCATGAATAGTTAAATTTTGATACTCATGAATCGTTAAATTTTGTGACTGAAATCTGTCCAAACACAAAAATAAGATTAGCATGTTCTAAATGTCTGCATCTAATCTCAGCAAAACTGATGTTTTTTATGGATCTCAGTGCTAATGAATGAATAAAATACAATCCAAACATCACTGTCTTGAGACTGTTAAATATAACAGCAGTGAGTTTTGAAGGTTTCTTCCACATAAGTAGTGGCATAAAACTTGCAAATGAACATGTTTGAATCTGCCTAAGTGGATGGCACCTCTTTAAAACTTAGGTAGATTGATTTATGTATTATGGATTGCTCTAATCAAGGTCTCTTTTCCTCATTTCATTGGGCCTATTCACTGTATGGATGGTGAATGCAAACATACTCTTTCAATCAAGTACATGAGCATAATTGTTGATGGTTGATATCATTTGGATCTGTTAGACAAATATGAATGGATGCACTTATGTGCCATATTCTTTTCATTGGTTTTCCCGCAGAACATTACCACACTTTATAACAATCACATTTGTCTAAGTAACATATCCTTTAAAGCTTGTTTAATCTGGCAATAACTTGCATATCTAAATATTCAAATTGAAATGGTAAAAGTTGCTAGTTGTCTTTGTCAATCCTAAGTTAAGAAAGCTCCTCTTCTTATACTACAACTGAGTTTAAATTGACTTGCAGGGATTCCCGCGGGCTAGGGTAGCTAGTTTCCTTAGTTTGAAGTGTGGGGCAAGGCTACCGAGGTGACAGTGGGTAGCTTGCCTGTAGTGTCTCTA
The DNA here is from genome assembly GCA_900067695.1 of Picea abies. NCBI lineage: Eukaryota > Viridiplantae > Streptophyta > Pinopsida > Pinales > Pinaceae > Picea > Picea abies. Next base: position 8,825 of record CBVK0100672569.1, read on the forward strand.
GACTCTCCCGCTGAGGTTAGGTCTTTTCCTCCTAGGATAGAGTTTGAGTGGTAACAGTACTAACAAATTTATATTTTAAGCAGAATTAAGATCCCTATATTTGTCAATAGATTCAACCATCACAACAATTGGCAGAGTCTAAAGTCATTGTCTATTTTTTCTCATCAAACATAAGCGGGATTATTTAACGAATATGTGGTGCACATCATACAAATAGGCGCATCCATTTTTGGTGACCCGTCGTTTTTCTTTCATTTGTTGCAGTCCTACATGACTTCTCTTCACCATCTATTGTCATTATTACATTAGACATAATAAAAATTATTATAAATACTATTCATTGCCTTTGCGGTTCCCCGATGTGTATAATGTGTCTTTTCTGAATTTGGAATAGTCTTTATTTATGGCGATTATCATGCTGTAATTACATTGAGTATGATCTCTTCATTTCAAAGATAGTCAACTCCAAATTTTCAGCCATTTAGCATAATATATGTCAGTGATTTTTGAAGAGGGATACATTTATGCATGGTGCTCTGTTGCAAAAGAGTTCCTTGAATAACCAGCTTTTATGCAGGAAGCTCGTGAAATTATTGAAAAGAGCGTCTAGAGTCTGATTGTATAAAAGCTTTTAACTTTAATTACATTTTTGTTCTTAGTTATTTTGATTTCAATCCTAATTTTAATTCCAATATTTATCTATTTATTTTATCAATATTTTTAATATATTATTATTCTCCACCGGACTTCTCTTAATTTTAATATATTATTATTCTTCAACAGCTGGTTAGGCAGTTCTCATCTTCCTTTTAAACCCTTTCACCAGCACTCTTTTCATTATCATTTCAGCTTTTTGTCCTTGATGATGGGTGGAGTGTCCACTCGAAATGTTGAAGGTTCCATAATCTGGCACACAGTTTATTTCCAGAAAGTTTAAGCAACAACTCTAGAGTGTGAACACACAACCATGTTCGTTGACAAACTTAGAAATGTATTGTATTTGTTAGCAATTTCCAAGAGACAAAAACATATAGCTCTTAGAATAGTACTAATCACACACCTTGTATTTTATATAAAAATGCTGTGGGGTTATACAATCTAGTCTTTGAATACGTATCTTGACTTTCCCTGTTTCTATTACAAGGTACAAACTAACTAGACTTTTGGAATTGTTTCCATTGCAGATTGTATTTGATTTTATAGACAAGGTCAATTTCAGATTCAACATTGATACTCAAATCTCCACTCTTCTATTTATTTGCAATTCAATGTTTAACAATGAAACAGTAGAAGGATGTCCTTGAATTATTCAAGAGTAATGATCATCCCCTAGAAACTGTCAGGGCACTTGTTCTTGGTTTTACTAAATTTATTATACGTACATATATGAAGTAAGAACCTAGGCATATTTTGAAAGCAAATTGTGTGATCAGATTGGTCTGGCATTGCTGCCACGCTCAAACACTGCAGCTGCCCCCATTCCAGTCCCTATAAAATATTCAGAATACCAAAATGAAAGTGAATTACATATAGAAACAACAATATGTACATAAACCAAGTGCATGAAAAACAAAAGACAACAAGAAATTCTGGTAAAAGAAAATATTAATCTTTGAACAGCATTATGGTAATTATTCTCACCTATACACATGGAGACAACTCCAAACCTACAATCTTTACCACGCCGTTTCATTTCATGGAGTAATGTGCCAACACACCGAGCCCCTGAAAGCATAACAGAGGAATCAATAACCCAACAACAAAAATGTCACCCATTTCACTAAGAAAATAGTTAATGCCTTCGAAGCCTGCACCTGTCCTACTTAAAGTTCCTTGCCAGCTGCAACTTTTGCATTTATAATTATGCTTTTCATTAAGTTTGTGTGGATTGATTGTTAGCATGGGGGCATCGCTCATAAACCACAGCATTACATATGAAATTATCGAGGAAAGATCACAATTTACTTATATTAACTTAGTAGACAAGCCATTAAACGCAAAATGCTGACCAGAGTGGGGGCCCCAACTAGAACAGTGTAATAACTCATGGTTAACCTCAGTAGAAAGGTAGAGAGGTTCTCCTTATGCCAAAGGTTACAATAAATTTGGCTAACGAGAACATGATAATTACAAGTACCTGCCTTACATTGAGTGTCGCTACTCTAAAATGAGGGTTTTCCAATTACTTCTTAGAGGTTAATACTAAACACAAAGGATTGGTCTTTGCAGGCAAGGAAAATGCAGAAGTTGAATTAAAGCAAGCAAAGATTAGCTCTAGAGTAAACTGAACCATGATCAAGAAGAAATACTCTTGAGCTAAACAGATCAATGTGCATTGCACACAAATAGCATTTATCCATCCAGGAGCTGAGAAAATTGACATTACAATGGTTGAACATTAGAGAAAGAGGCATAGTTTCTACTAATGTTAATGCATATGACTCTATGAGATGAAGTCTTTTGACAAGTAGTGTATTTTTTATGTCATGTTTCGGAGACTGCCAATTTAAGCCCATGAATCTGAGGAACTGCAATTTCTAGAAAATTAAATTGGTCATGCAATTCAAATTCCTCACATGTAAACCAGAGCCTAAATGCCTTCAATCGCAAATGGCCTAAACAGATATGATGTAAATTTATTGAAATAACTTAATGAGAAACTTGTGCCAGCAGTACATGATTATGATTAATGAAGATGTGCTTCAAATGGAACACGACGGAAAGCCAAACAAAGATCTTCTGATGTCAATAGTGGGACTAGAAGTTAGAAGAATTTGAACACTTATTATGTTTGCCTTGCCAACAAACTTGAACAAATAGGGGAACATTCTAAGAATGTCAGAAATTGAAACTCAACTTTCTATTGTTTATCAGTTGCATACTTAGCAATAAAGTCATCTTAAATATCTCCTTTCATTTCATTGAATCCAAAACATTACTACAGACTGTATATGCAGCATCCCTAGGATATTAAATTCAAGATTTCACTGCTATTATCAAAAATGTGCAGACTTGACATACCTGTTGCTCCAAGTGGGTGACCAAGCGCAATAGCTCCACCATTTACATTGACTTTTTCTGGATCCAGCTCCAACTTCTGACAACAGTATACATACTGAGAGGCAAATGCCTGATACAGAAAACATATAAATGTTATTTTATGAGCAATTTTCAAGCAAATTTCTAATTGCAGAATAATGATGCAATCCAGTTCTTGTTCCAAGAAAAGAAACATCATGTTAAATAACAGGCTATAACTGGGTAATAACAGGGCCCTTGACATGCAAAAAACAAATAATGTAGAATACTTAAATTGACAAGTTAACCTGAGATATCCAAATGGAAGAGGGATTTTCACATTTAGTGCACCAAAAAACAGAATTCATAAGAGAGTAACATTATGTGAGTTTTGGATTGAACGCTAAACATGAAGATGTCAAAATTTTAGATCTTGTTAGAGAAGGGCACCATGATTCATATTATAGACCTTTATCATAACAGCTGCCAGCATGCAGCTGTTTTTATCTATCTAGTACTTTGTTAATCTTTCAGCTTTTGTTATGCTTTTAAGTCTCAATCAATAATGTTACAAAATATGAACGATGCTAGCTGGAGTCACATAGGAATCGCGGATTCGTGATCTAAAGAGGAATTCAGCTGGACAACAAGAGCATACCCAGCACAGCAACGTGCATAAATATGTACATAATGGTCACTGGCATTGCCTTAGTTAAAGGAAATCGCTAAAAGAAAAGTTGGCATCCATTGTCAGTGACTCAGCACTGCAATCTGCAAATGGTATTGTGCGTTAATCATGGCAGGCTAAGGCAATAAATGCCATATGCATTGGATTTAAACAGGCTTTTGGACTTCTCTGGCTATGGTCATAAAAAATAAAAAATCAATCCTAGTTTAACTAGTACCATGCTTGCTATCTGCAGCAATCAACATAAGGCAGACAGCAGCCTATGCATTTCATTGCAATATTCAGTAACTTAGTTTATACAAAGCACAGTATACCACTGATGATAAAGATGCTAATATTTTTTAGGACATGAAAGATCAGTCTTATCATTTACTTATTCCCTGCTAAGTTGTCAAACTGCGCCCTGAAATGATAGCTTTTCTAATTGAATGAGGGAAGAGTCCCTGAGCTGAATTCCCTTCAAAGCAAATGAGCAGAAAGTCTCTCACTTTGGCTGGTAGAAATTCCTACCTGGGTTAATGCATGCATCATATGTCCAGTAGTCTAGCCATGGTGATAATCTAATGTGCTACTCAGTTTTCACTTTATTTCTGACAAGTTCCTGTATTTCTATTGAGTATGTAGGACCAGTAATGTAGGATGCCTTTTTAGCAACAAATACCTTCATAGATTTCAATTGCATTTCAAGTATCCTGCATGTAAACATAGGTTCAAGTATCCCACAAGCCTGACTAGCTGATTACCTGGGGAGACCTATTACCAGGTCCTTACTCTCTATTACTTATGTAGGCAATTGATTCTCTGCTCCTTAGCTTTCCTTAGCTTGCCCATTAAACCTACTTTTCTCATATATATATTTCCTTTGAATTGAGAATTTTGGTGTCAGCTTGTTGCTAAGCAATACCCATTATGGTTTGAAAAATATTTGATACAGATAAGAGCATAAAAAGCTCAAATAAAACTCAACATAAAATGCAGTGATACTGTCTTTAAACACATCGCTACCTCTCTACTACTAAAACCACTATGAAAAGGAAGCTTTGATGATCTATCTATACCAGATCTAGACATGCCTTCAGTTGAAAGAAAGTGTAAAAACATCAACAATGCAGAAAGCATTCCAAGAACAATCTAGTCTATTGGGAAAGCAAGGTCTTGACTCTTAACACAGAAAATCCAGAGTATGAACTATAAGTATGTATTCACTTGTGGAGAGCATAAGCTCTTATGATTTCCTATAAATATTGATACAGAATTAGAAAGCTATATAGCATAGCCATTCTGTCAACAACGTAGATATTATATATAATTACGTGCTTCAAAAGGAATAGGAATTCCATGAATTAAAGTCTGGACGATTTGCTCTCCAAGAGAAAGGCCTTTATATCATTGAAAATGTCCAGGTCCATTGGAGTTTGGTATTAACACAGAAGATCCAGAGTATGAAGTATAAGTATGTATCACTTCTGGAGAGCAGAAGCTCTTATAAGTTTCCATTTAGAATAAAATCTCGATACAGAACTGGAAAGCTATATAGCATAGCTATTATGTCAACAACGTAGATATTATATATAATTATGTGCTTCAAAAGGAATAGGAATTCCATGAATTGAAGTCTGGACGATTTGCTCTACAAGAGAAAGACATTTATATTATTGAAAATGTCAAGGTCCATTGATGATTGGCCATCAAAAAGAGAACAAGAAAATCACATTACTTACATATTTGATTCATTGCCCATGCAAAGAAGTCACCTTTTCGCACTCACATATTTTTGTTACCTTCAGATTTAAGGTAGGTAAGATTAGCTGCCAGTTAGCAAAATCTCTCTTTACTCAAATTATAACTGAGCAATGTCAACAAAAGTGCAATTGCACTTAAACAGTTGTGACAGAGGAGTTAATCATAGACAATATTGTGGTTTGTAACACACCTAATCCCTAAATACTCTTTTAAGGGATGGGGCATAAAATTTCGTTTTCCCTAAACCATGTCACATCC
>CBVK0100672570.1:0-12110 GCA_900067695.1 Picea abies
TTTTTAACATTACCATTAATTGTTTCAGGATGTTTGAGAGTGGTTCCAACCTCATTGGACTTCATATGGAGAAAGTAGAATTTTAGGTCCCATTCAAAATTCAGCAGACTTAACAGTTTTCAGGATTTCAAGATTGGCAAGATTGCAATGTTTCCACTGGATTCTATCATGTATGAGGGTATGGAACTGACATTTAATCAAGAGAACCAAGCTCTTTATGTACCTCGATGTTGGTGGCATTGATTGTTGAACTCTTTTGTCACGACCCTAGTAAAAATGTACCCTTCACTCAAGTATAAACTCTTCTATTGAACTCTTCTCTTTGTAGTTTGTCGTCGTGTCTGGTGACTTAGTAGTGTATGTGCACACCAACCTCCATCTTATATACAAGCAGAGAGAAGAGTGGTTGAAGGGACAGGTTGGGTGCTATCGAATGGTGGAACATGTATGGCTCCCCTGCCAAAAATTTGCATAAATTGGCGGTGAAGGTGCTTTCTCAGGTCGTTAACACCTCTTCTGCAGAGAGGTGTTGGAGCACCTATAGCTTCATCCACAATGTAAAGAGAAACAGCTTGAATGCAGACTGGGCAGAAAGCTTGGTTTATGTACATTACAACTTGAGGTTGTTCTCGCATTATTGTGATGCAGACAGGAATGCTTTTTGTAAAAGAGATATGACTTGGGATAACAATCCAGAGGAGACTAATTTATAGGATGGAACCATTGTTTTAGAGCGCTTGCAAGAGGAACTTTTGAGTGATCATGATGGCGATCATATTCCTGGAGGAGACATGCCACCCCCATCCACTACAAGGGTTCTGGATTCATCAGTTATACCTTTATCTACAATGTACACAGCATCCATTGTCACATGGGGGCCATTCAGCTGCTGGTCGTGTTCCTCGATCACTTCCCCCTGTTCCTCCTCTTATTCAAAGATCACGGGAGAAGAAACTAGAAGTTTCTCGTGGCAAGAGGAAATCTTAGAGCATAGTACTTAGTACTTGCTAGATCTCTTTTTTTGTTTCATGTTTAGAAGTAGTCTCTAAAACTTAGTACTTTGTCTCAAGTCTTGACTCTTTATTATGGCTTATTCTGTAAACAATGAAGTTATGAAGTTATGAACTTAAGAACATCATATGACAATTTACCTTTGAAGTTAATGATTGATGTTATGATGCTTTAATGGTTGATGTTATGATGCTTTTATGATTGATGTTATAACTTATGATGCTTTAATGTTGAGTCCCACATATGTTTATGATTGATGTTATATGTGTAGTATGCTATGTACTATGTAGGATGTACTAAATGGTTGATGCTTTAATGATCATCGATTCATCACTAATCAATTAGTTAAATGATCTTATATCTATGTTTTCATGTTTTTTGCAATTGATTCAACATTCTGTATGTTTTATATATATATATATATATATATATATATATATATATATGCATCAAAATATATATTTTTTATGTATTATATAAAAAACGCTCCCAAAACGCTCCCGCTCCCGGAGATTTTTGAAAATATGCGCTTCCCGCTCCCGCTCCGCGCTCCCAACAGCCTTGGTCCAATCATCAATTTCCATGATTGTCAAGACTGAAGATATATGCCCTGAATATCCCCAAAATCTGCCCAAAAAAATCCCTGAAATCTGCCTAGAACATCCTTGAAATCTATTCATAACGTCCCTGAAATCTGTCGGGAACGTCTTGGGGACGGCCAGCAAGTCCCCGAGTCCCCAATGAAGTCCCCAGCAATTTGGGTAAGTTTCCTAAGGGTCCCCAAGTCCTCGGTACGCGGGAACGGCGGGTACGCAGGTTTTTTGGGGGGGACGGGTCCCCATGCAACATAGAAAAATAGTCAAGTCATCAAACAAACATGCACATCCTTGAAACATTCACAGGATATTCAACCTTATTTTACTGTCACAATTCAATTCTGCAGGGTATGAGAATACTTATCTAATACAAGATGCAGCCAACCAACCGACTGTGGATGTCCACCTTTCCACCCGACCATAGGCTCAGAGGCATTCAATCTTAGCACTCTGGCCACCCCTGTGCCAAGCCATGATATCACTAGGGAACTTTCGCAGTTTCTCAGGGATTCTCTCTGTCACGGTCTCTGCGAGGTTTATCAGATGCCTCCTCGGCATCAAGCTCGCAGTCTCCTGCTCAGTTCGCGATCTCCTATAAGTTCTCAGAGATCTTTTCTCTTGTTCTCTTCATTAACCAAAACAGCTTATCAAGTTTTCAGTTCCTCTTCTCCGTTGGAGAGACTCACACCCTCTCTCTTCCCGTGTGTCTCTCTTTTCTGCCTTCACGTGTATTCTTTCACGCCTTTCTCCTCCTCTGGAAAGTTTTGAACCTGCCTTGTTCCTTCTATCAGAAGGAAACTCGGGTCAGTGTGGGCCTGCAGGAAAACTACCCTCTGTGGTACTTCGGGATGACAGTTTTTTGTCTCCCCAGCCAGACCCTCCATGCTTCCATTCATTGGGGTGGTTGGGTTCAACCACCAGTCCTTTTCTTATTAACTGATTTCTCCTTGGGATCAGGATGAGGCTTATTATTTCAGCAAGGAGAAATTTGGGTCATTTGACATAATGAACCCTTTCTATAGTTTTCTCATTCTTTCCCCTAGTGATATCATGGCCAGTACTTCAAGGCTTCACCCCTGCAGTCAATCGTTGGCAATCTAAAGTTTAAACACAATACATTTACATCGTTCACATGTCATAGCATGGTAATCCTAATTAATGATTAATTTACAAGCCGGTAGAAACAGGGGTATTACATGGTTCCTCAAGTAAGATGACATTTGGCAAGCAAGGCTTCACCCCCCGCAGTCAGTCGTTGGCAATCTAAACAAAATACATTTACATCGTTCACATGTCGTAGCATGGTAATCCTAATTAATGATTAATTTACAAACTGGTGGAAACAGGGGTATTACATGGTTCCTCAAGTAAGATAAGATTTGGCAAGCCCAAGGGATTAGCTCAACTGGCTATCATCAATGTTGTTGGGCATTTGGCTAGTTCCGTGCTATCAGGTGCCCTATTTGAATCTCCCCGGGCTAGCCACACTAATCTACACCAATGGGTTTACTATGGATGTCATCCACGAATGTGGGGAGGCATCCCTTGGGTTTTCCCACGAGGTTTTCCTTGGAACTTTAAATAAAAATATAACAACCAACTGACAGATAATAAAATTACCAAACCCATACATGTTCTTTTCACCTTAATTACAAGGTTCTACTTAAAAGGATTTAAGAAAACTATAAATTTTTCTAAACTTGTTTCCAAAGTAATACGTCCAAAATCCATATAACAGTCCTATCCCAACTACAATAATGAATTGAAGGAGTTCTGATCATCAAAATGATTCTAGAGGTGGATAGTTTCAGAATTTTCCAGGTGACAACTATTATATTAATGAAGAGAATTAAGGAAAAGTTCCCAAAGATGAGATGGAATAAGACAAAAGACATTAGAAATCACCAAGAGTGAAAAATAACCACAAATAACTTCAAGAACAAATGAATCAGTTTTGGATGTCAAGCTATTAAGTATTTGCAATTTTTATCCTTTTACAAGCTATTGAGTTTTCATTATTTTCAGGCATTTTCTTGTGTTTTGGCATGTCTTCTAACTGAATTGAATAAGGACACCAGAGTTGGACATTAGTCAACGGGGATCAGCTATAATACCTCATTTATTTCGAAAAGATCAATATCGCCAATTTGTAGTCCAGCTGCCTTGACTGCGGCTGGTATTGCCACAGCTGGACCAATTCCCATTACCGCTGGATCACATCCAACTGCAGCAAAACTCCTGCATAGAGTTCAGATGAGAGTTTAGTAATAAAAATATAATCACCATTACAAGGCATTAAGCATAGAGTTCAGATGAGAATTGAGTAATAAAAATATAAGCACCATTACAAAGCATTAAGCCTAAGTTCCGTGCCTGAAAACTCCAAGAATGGGCAAGCCTTTCTGCATTGCCATTTTCCTCTTCATAAGCAGTACTGCACCAGCTCCATCAGTAACTTGGCTTGAATTCCCTGGAAGGCATCAAATACATGTGAAGAGTAGGCCTAAAAGAAAGACGCGGTGCTACTAAAATCCCTGGTTACATTAGAGTGTCCGAATACTTCCCACCAAACAACTAAAAAAGAATCCTAATGTCTGAATACTTCCCACCAAACAGCTAAAAAAGAATCCTAATGTCAAGTGCCCTACCTGCAGTGGTGCCACCGCCCTTCTTAAAAGCAGGCTTGAGCTTTGCAAGATCAGACATGGATGTATTTGGTCGAATCCCATCATCAACAGATATAGTCACAGGTTTTCTTTGTCCAGTTTTAGCATCAACAATCTACGCATCAAGTCAAAATACAAGTAATCATGCGAACTGGTCTTCTTATATGGCATCTGTTGGAATTGCATAATTTCCATCATTTCCCTTATAATGTTGATTGCAAAATTGATTTAGTGCATTGTGTTTCATTTACTTGAGTATGTACTGGGATGATTTCATCTTTAAACCTTCCTGCTGCTGTTGCTGCTGCTGCTTTTTTATGAGACCGTACCTGTGATAGACTTGAACCAATAAAACTAAAGCTCTTTCATAGAAAAGAACTCATTTTCATCCATTGGAAGTGACGCATGATTGGAAGCTAAGCTTTCAGAAAAATTAAAAAATTACCGCAGCTTCATCTTGGCTCTCTCGTGACACCCCATATCGCTCGGCGACATTTTCAGAAGTGATACCCATTGGAAGCAAGCAATCTTGTACTTGTTGGTTAGTCTGAATCTGCTCCATCAAAATGCCATCAAAATTTCAATATCATTTTAAAAACTTCAAGATTGCTAAGTTCAGTTATAGACGTCGTGTCCTATATTAGTATAGGGTCATATAAAGGAGATGTATTCATTGAGCAAAAGGGTACCAAAAACAAAGATATGACAGAGCAGTGATATTGTTTTGCTGATTGCATTTCAGTGCTTACCCTTGGATTATCTAGAGGTCCCCAACCTATAGAGTGCTCTGACATAAATTCTAGTCCTGCACCAATGCCTGTAAAAGAACAAACACAAACTGAATTAGAAACAGAAAAAATTGGGAGGGCCAGGGAGAGTGAGAAGGGATGATCTTAACAACATCGACGATATGACGATCATTCACTCCGCTCACCAATGTCATAGTATCCACATTTGATAGCGGATGCAACATCAGCAACTGCCTGAAGTCCAGAGGAGCACTGCCTATTCACGGTCCTAATGGGTACACTCTCTGTAGACAATGATCGATATCAGAACATGTATGTGGGCTCCCTGTCAGGTGAGAATGGATAGATGAGAAGATAAACGCACCTGGAAATCCTGCGTAGAAAGCAGCCATGCGGCATTCCATGGCTCTGCGAGAGCCAGGGGCCAGAACTGTGCCAACAACAATGTCACCAACTTCATCTGGTCTGATCCCGGTCCTTTCCACCACAGCCTGTAGCAAAGTTGCAAACACAGGTAGCTTTTAGTAACATATTCGCAGCATTCACATGCTTTTTCTTCTACTACAGAAACCATCCAATTTTTATCCAATTTTTTGTGTGGCTTTGGGGATTCTCACGGAGAGCCCATACAGGAATGCACTGAGAATTGATCATGGGCTAGTTGTTATAAACTCTAGGAATGCACTGAGAATTGAACATGGGCTAGTTGTTGTAAATTCCCACAGGTATACAGCTAGATCACACATCCCAACTGATGTAAGAAAATGTAAGGCTTATGGAGAACATGGGGTGGACTTGGATCTGTAATATGTGCATGCAGATCAGGACCTCCTGGAGACATAAGTTCAAGCCCTACCTCCTGGTGCCCCATGGCAATCTCAAGATGCATGCACCTCCTGGAGACATAAGTTCAAGCCCTACCTCCTGGTGCCCCATGGCTATCTCAAGATGCATGCACAGTTCGTGGACATGGAACCTAGTCAAGGTATATGCTGAAGTCATGAGTTTGAGCCGTGACCAAGGCTGTGAAACTTCTCACTCTCTACCCTTAGTCCCAAGCCTGTTGAGCTAAATAAATGGCAAGCCTGAAGGAGAACATGGGGGTGGACTTGCGTCAGTAATATGTGCATGTAAGGCATGACGTCATGGTGCCATAAGTTCAACCCTTACCCCTCCAAGTGCCCCCGTGGCTATCTCAATGTGCCATAATTGCCATGGGAATGAAACCAGGTCAAGTTATCGGGTGAAGTCCATGAGATATAAACCTCGACAAAGGGTGTGAATTAGTAAGTGATTCTTGACTCTCTAAATTCTAGTTCCTGGATTCTCTTTAAGCCACAGAGAGTGGGGAATGTACTCACTGGGGAGGAGGCGGTCCTCTTCACCACTATGACTTTGGGGGTAAATTTTCTCGCATCAAGATAGAAGGAACGGAATTGACTATAAAAAGTGAATATTACCTTTAAAACGGGTTCCAGTAAATCCTCAAATTGAATATGAAGAGTGACTGTTACCTTTAAAACAGGGTACAGTGAACACTGAAATTGAATACGAAGAGTGACTATTACCTTTAAAACAGGATCCAGTAAATCCTCTGGGCGAGTATCTTTGAATCCCCCTCTCTTTGCCCTGCATTGAGGGGTCCTGTAAGCACTGTAACAAACAAATACATACAAACCCAAAATCAATATTCTTCACATGGAGGTCCTCAACTCCAACAAACTATATTCTCACGAATTCTGCATATAAAAGGCAAAGTTGCACTAAAATCAATTCTACGCTACCCATAGGCATAGGCATGTCAGGAAGCCCATAGCATATTGTTTTGAAGGCTAAAAAATAATATCCTTTTCTAATATTTTTTAAGGTGGTAAAACTTATCTTTTTTAAAATATTTTTTAAGGTCCACCAGGCAGGAGGAAGGGACTACACGAGCCATCACACCCTGCGGACCCCAACCCCAGGAAGAGACATAGCTCTTTAAGGTCGATTGGTCCATTTCATTTGTTTGTTTGTTCGCAAGGGGTAAAATTTATGTTTTTCTAATATTTTTTAAGGTGGTAAAATTTATCTTATTTGTCAATCAGCAGATAGTTATTATTGGCTACTATGATAGTTACTATTGGCTACTATAAGGTTATCTATAAATTTAGACTAATTCATAATTGTTATTAAAGGAAAATCATATCATCTAAAATAATCAGCTAATGATCCATAAAAAGTAGATTTTCACTTTTGTTGAATACATGAAAGAGAAGGTTATCTATAAATTTAGACTAATTCATAATTGTTATTAAAGGAAAATCATATCATCTAAAATAATCAGCTAATGATCCATAAAAAGCAGATTTTCACTTTTGTTAAATACATGAAAGAGAGATGATCTTTTATTCAATTAAAAAAAATATTTTTTTTTTACTTCAAAACCAAAAACCAAATCAATTTAACAAAATGAAATCAAAAATTTTAGAAATTAGTTTTTATAATTAACATGATTAATAAAAAATTAACCTAAATAACTTCTAATTTATCAAACCTAAAAAGAGATCCACAAGATTAAGTAAAAACACAATTGATAAATGAACCAGATTAATAAAAGTTAACCCAAATTTATCTTAGCCTCTAATTTTTTATCAAATCTGACCAAATTTATCTTAGCTTCTAATTTTTTATCTAATCTGAAGAGACATCACAAGATCAATTTTTTTATCAAATCTGAAGAGACATCACAAGATCAAGTAAAAACTTGCTTTATACATCCCACGTTTAAGATAAATCTAAGCTAATACACAACCAGAGTAAAAACAGGGTTTATAAATTCAACCAACGAACGAGATGAGAGAAATACGGCTGATGGTACTTATTACTTACGCCACAATCACAACGTCGTCATCGTTGCAGCTCTCTGCAGCTCTGGCATGATCAATTCGACTGTCTCCACCCATGCATACAGAAGGGGACACCTGCTAATATCACGGTTAAATACTTAATACGGGAACTTTTGCAGACCATGCCAAGAAGAAGAAATATGGGAAGCGGGATCCAATTAACTAACTCACAAGCAGATTATGAGCAGCCAGGGGGGCTGTGGAGAATCCCGTTAAATGCCCCATTAACACCTGTTGCCTCATTTGTACCTTCTCCATCTCCATTTTTAACAACACACCGCAGTCCAGATTAGAAAGAAACCTTGCAAAGCGGGTTCAGTCGCTCAATTCCTTTTTTTCACGCCTATGCTTAGGTGCGTGCATATATATATATATGTTCAGATATATTTGAAAAAAAAAAAAAAATTATATATACTCAGACATTTATGATTGATTGCAATTTCCTCGAGCCGAGCCGAGCCAGCCGCCCACACTGCAAACAGTGACATATTCACACCTAATCTTTCGGATTCAATCCAATTGGCGTGGAGTTCGAAAGCATTTCGGATAGAACATCAGTAATCTTCCAGTCAAAGCAATTTTTTCGCGGTTTACATATCCGACGAAACCGCTGCCCTCTTCCAATTAAGATTTGTCATTCCTTTAGTCGTAGGGAATCCCTAATTCTACGGAGATATAAGCAATGAAGAATTAATTGGAGAAATTTTAGGCCCTTCACTCCTACTTCACCATAGAAGACCAAGTGCAAACCGTTTTACTTTCTACCCTTCCTCTTGCCCTCGTTAATAAAAAAAAAGTGAAAGTAGACATAGTTTCTTCACACATCAAAGTTAAATATTTACATTTATCTAAGTTAATAAGAGTTACAAGAGTTACTTAGTTGAAGGAAGCTAATAAAAGTTAGAGTTACTTAAAGTTAGAGTTACTTAGTTGGAGTTACTTAGTTGAGGAGAATTTTTTTAATAAAAAAAAAAAAGTGAAAGTAGACATAGTTTCTTCACACATCAAAGTTAAATATTTACATTCATCTAAGTTAATAAGAGTTACAAGAGTTACTTAGTTGAAGGAAGCTAATAAGAGTTAGAGTTACTTAGTTGAAGAGAATTTTTTTTATGTTTAATTGAATTTAATAACCTCCAAAATCTAAGAATCAAATTATTCACGAAAATATTATTTTCACTTCACAATAATCAATAAACCATAACCTTATGGTATGATGAAGAATTTCATATTAAACAATAATATAAGTAAAAATTAAACAATAACATAAATAAGAATTAATAATTTCAACATTTGTATGGAAAATATTTATGACATTAAAATTAAAATACATAAGACAAGTAAAAATTAATAACTCCAATACTATACAACATGTGTATACCATTGAAGTTAAAAGGATATATAAAGTTAAAATTGAATTAAAACATTGAAGTTAAAATACCAAGAAGGATATATAAAATCAAAATTGAATTAAAATTGTAATATAAATAGATAAGTTAAAATTGAATTGAAAATTGAAATTGTAATTTATATGGATGAGTGATATATAGTTGAAGTTAAATATCATTTATTTTATTTTTTGAATTTGTGTGAATTTTATTATATTTATTATACCATATGCATAGAGAATTGCATGCTTTGCATGAGCTCGTGTATATTTAACATTTATTATGCATAATAATATCAAAATATTACTTTTTTTTTCTTTTTTTTAATAATAAAATATTAGTTTTTTTCTTTGAAAATATAAATATCAAAAGATTGTTTATTGTTTAAAATATATACATCTTCTACTTTAAGAAAAAAATAATTTATACTTTTTAAAAATTATGTTTTTAAATAAATAAGTTTTATATAGTTTAGATTAGTAATATTTTTTTATGGGTTTAAATTTATGATATAGATATTTGTATTTCTTAATTTAAAGGTGGTAAGCATATGAAGTTTTTATTGAGGAGTTATTGCTAATGTTGTTGGGCATTTGGTTAGTTTCGTGCGAATAAGTGCTCAATTCAAATCATTTTGGGTGAGGTGCACTAGTTTACACCAATGAGTTTATTAGGATTGTCATCCACGAATGTGGGAAGCATCGCCTAGATTTCTTTGTGAGGTTTTGTTTGGGAAAAAAAAAAAAAAAAACTCATCTTTAGGAACTAAGATATTATTGTGTTTCATAGCATTATAACTATACAAAGCTCCTATTAAGGAAAAAATCTTATTGTGTTTAGACCTTCTACTATTCAATTGAGATGCTCATTTAAAGCCTCTAATCATTATTCTAAGCCCAAGTTGTACACAAACTCTTTTTTAAGTTCAATCAAACACACCATGTGAAATATATGCAATCATTCTTGAAATAATCATTGTGTGGTTTTGGTATAAAACTCTGCGGTTTTTTTACGGAGGAACAAGTGTGCACATGGCCATATGCTTCTAAGCTTGGGGACTAGGGCTACATGCCCTCCCCTTTCCCCTTTCCCGTGTCCTAGTCCATCAATTTTTTTCCCAATATCCCTTTCACGTGCCCCGTATCCTTTCCCCTTCTCCCCTGTCACCTCTAGTCGGTGATTTGCTTGTGTTATTGCCACGTCTTGCATCTAAGGTCAAGCCCTAGCATTAGGAGGAGATAGATGGCGCTTTTTGAGGAGGAAGAGGTGGACTACGAGCATAGCCCGTCACGTGGTCGAGTGTTCCCCTCCCTCGAGGAATTCCTAAATTGAGATTCTCACCCTCCACACTCATCGCAACCATCACATCTTTCCTTTCAGGAGGGGCAGGACTATACACAAGCATGAGTGAAGGATGGAGGATACGAAGAAGGAGGAGGCTTGGTTAACAGTCCTCCTAAGAGCTTCCCGTCAGGTGCGTCTAGAGCTAAGAACATCAGTTGTGGTTCTAAAGTTTCAGAATAGTTTTCCCCCTCTAGCCCCTATAGAAGCGAGGTACACAAGCCTTCCATAGCTCCTCTATGCTCCCAGGAGAGTAATATGAAAGGACCTGCGAAGAAGACAGCCAAGTGTATTCCGAAAAAAAGAGGCCAACTGAAGATGGTTGTAATAGAAGACCTGGTAGTTGCGGAGATAGCCAATTTCCATGGAAAACTACTAGTGGGAACGTTCGCAAGTAAGACACATGGACTTCAGGCCTTACAATCCTGGTTAGAGAACACATGTTCTCCGGTTCTAGGGTATGCGTCGGAATCCCACGTTCTAACTAGAGGCTGGAACTCCTTTCTCTGCAATTCAACAACAGATAATGACAAGTTGTTGTGCGGTAGATGGTTTGTGGGGCTGTTAGGACTGGTTCTTAAGCCCTGGATAGTAGAATTTGACCCGGAGTGTGCAGTTATCTCCCAAATGAAGGTTTGGGAAATACTTCCAAGCCTACCCCTGGCCTTTTGGACTAGAGAAACTCTGGACGTAATAGGGATAAATTAAGGTCTTTCATGGGTCTAGAACCCAATTGGGCCTCCAAAAAAGGCAGACGTTGGGAATGGATTCAAGTAGAGGTGAATGTCAGAGATGGATTGATTGGGAACCTAGACCTTGTCCTAGAGGTGAATGTCAGAGATGGATTGATTGGGAACCTAGACCTTGTCCTAAGTGACATTACCTAGCACCAAAAGGTCGATTATTGGAGAATTCCCTTCAGATACCATGTCTACCATGAAATTGGGCACTTGTGAGCAGACTGCAAGCAATTGCTTCCAGAAAACTTCCCTGTAAAGAAAATGTGGGTGCGAAAATCTACCTGCAACAGATTAGAGAAGGTTAAGGTGGTCTCAACAGGAATTTCTAAGGAATTTTTCTTGGACCCGAGGATAGTCAAAGATTCCATCTCTGAAATGGACAATCTTGTCCGTCAGGCCGCCCAAATAGGTATGTTCATAGAGGCCCTTGTTTATCTTTCTTCTCCTTCACTCGAGATTATTTCTCCTAAGAATCTTGTCGGTTCTGAGGGGCTGGTCCACTCGCCTTTGGCCCGTCTCTCAGTTCCTCCCTCCCCTCAGATCGTCCCTAAGGACCCCCATCCAACCCCTACCTACGCCTCTCCTTCCGATGATTTGTTGGTCTCCCCTCCTCAACCCTCTCCCCCCCTCTGCTCTAGCAGATCCATCATCCCTAGCCACCTCTATCCCTTTAGACCTCCCTCCCTCCCCTAGCCCTAAACTTCCCCTTGACCCTCGGCCTATTCTCCCCC